>JAFMOC010000069.1:27500-67500 GCA_019802505.1 Corydoras sp. C115 | reverse complement strand
GATTCAAAGTAAATTGAATGCTCTAAATTGCCCCCATATAGTGTGTGTGTGTGTGTGTGTGTGTGTGTGCGCACAGTGATAGATTGGCACCCTGTCCACATGCCCATCCAGGGGAGAACATTCCAGGTGCTGTGCAGATAGACCCAGGACAGAGAGCCAATCCATACCAGGGCACACACTCACTCAGAAAGACACATTCACACTAAATAGGGGCAATGTTCTTAAACTGTTCCATGTTTTTAGGCTGTGAGACAAAACTGGAGAACTTACAAACTCAAACTTAAAAAAACAACATGTAAGGAAGGAAAGAACATGTAAAATCCACCCAAATCAGGATTCAAACCTGGACCCCCATATTATAAAGTTGTATACATCCATCCATTATCTACCGCTTAATCCTCTACTAGGGTCATGGGGGTTGACCTTTTTTGACCTCTGTACTTTGTTCTAATAAACCCATGAATATCCCGAGCACATTTTGCATCATCTGAAAGAAATGCAGGAGTCTCAATGTTTTTAGCCGTGACTGCATAACATTTATTTTATATGAGATGAAAAGTATACACTTACCCGCCGTATAAACATCTGATTGCAGAAGAAAAATAATAAAAATAAAAATTTACATTTATGAAAAGGGCAACACTTCCTAGACATCACATGATGAACTGATCTGATACACTGTTCATATATCATTATATATATATATATATATATATATATATATATATATATATATAAATAAACTATGAAATATTTTTATATATAAATAAAATAAATATATAAAATAAATAAATATATATATATATATATATATATATATATATATATATATATATATATATATATATATATATATATATATATATATATATATATATATATATATATATATATATATATAATATTATAAAGACCTACGATACAATTCAACCCGTCATATATATATATATATATATATATATATATATATATATATAAAAGATTTGCATAAAGGAACCCTAACGGTATTAATAAGCTATAAGAATAAAGTTTTAGTTTTATTCTAGATAAAAGGTAATAAAAAGAAAATGAATTGTGCATTGAGCTGAATCATTTTTCATTGGTTATCTCTGGCTGCCCGTTATGCCCATGCCCCCCTATTAAAAGCCTACGTACAATTCAAGCGTCAGATTATATTACTTTACATCCGTTTTTTTGCTTTTTAAAGCTAGAAGGCAGACATAAAAATAACTGAAGCACCGAACAGCTGTCTGCATTTCACACGGACTTAAATAAGCCTGGTTTTTGCTTTATCAGCAGTGATTTAGCGAGCCACCCAGCCATGAGTACACTGGAGATCAGAACTGGAGATGTAGGAACACTTAGAACTACTGTAATCGACATTGATCGACATCAGAAGGATGTTTTGTAAGCCATCATTCATTCATACATTCATTCATTCATTTATTCATTATCTCCCTCTTAATCCTCTGCTAGGATACCGGGGGGGGGTTCCGTATTCCCATCCAGAGGAGAACTTTCGGGGCACTGGGCAGATACACAGGGCACCCTGCATTGATAGTCTAACCATGATTAATGCCATCTCCTCTGTGATTGTTGGTGTGGTGCAATCAAATGAGCCTCCTGCAGTTGTATGGAATCATCCATCCATCCATCCATCCATTATCTCCCGCTTTATCCTCTAGTAGGATCACAGGGAAGGGGGGGGGGGGAGCATTTCGGGTGCTGGGCAGATACACCCAGGACAGGGCGCCAATCCATTGCTGGGCACACACTCACTCACACAGACACACTCTATATGGGGCAATTAGGAGAATTCAATTGACTTGATCCATGTTTTTGGACTGTGGGAGGAAACTGGAGAACTGGAGGAAAACCACACGGACTCGAGGAGAATATGGAAACTCCACCCAGATTGGGATTTGAACCGGGAACTCCTAGAGCTGAGAGGAGAACATGCTAACCACTTAGCCACCGTGCCTCCTACTGTAAGGAATCATGATTTTCCTAAATCTTACTCGATGTGAATAAATATCACTTTTTAGCTTCCCATTCTATCAGTTGGCCTTGAGGGGCAAGCTGCTTGATGAAATTCCTCCAAAAGTACTACTGCTATGGTTTATCCTGGCGAACTCATCCAACCTGAGCTTTCTTTTGGACATTGCCCCTCCTCCTTACTGACCCTCCTTACTGCAGTAGATTAAAAACACGTTTATTTAATTTTACGTTTAATTAACTCCCTGTAGATAAAGGTGTAGATCGGGAGTGGTGGTGTTGGTTGGTCAGTCTGTGCTGGCATTTCATGTCTTCACCCAGCTCATCATTAGTAGAGGGTGAGGCACTGAAATGATGCTGTTCCAGGGAGCTCTCTCAACTAAGTACCCTGCAGTATCTGCCCCTTTTAGTTCTGCTGCTCTATTCAGTGATGCTGGAGTCACATAATGCACTGTGTCAATCAAACTCTGGTTATTAATTAAATGCTGTGCTTTATCAGCTCTAACTGCTTTTCTTGTTTGTTTCTTTTTGAGGTGTTGCTAATTTCCTGGAGGTGTTGTCAGCTCTTCATCCATGGTTCTGCTGAAGCACTGAGGCTACGACAATTACTCAATGGAACCTGGATTTTTATTGGAGTGCAGTCCTGCAGGACGCCCTCAATGGACTTATATAGTTTTTAATTGTTAAATACAGGTCACCTGATCATCACACAATCTGTACATTAGTATCCTACACTGTTGATGCTGCCGGCCGCTCAAGGAGGATGAGTCCCCCACTCAATCTTGGTCCTCACAAGGTTTCTTCCTTAAAATAACAACAAAACAGGGAGTTTTTTCTTGCCACTGTCGCTTTGGCTTGTTTTTTGGGGGTTTGAAGGCTAATAACATTGTAAAGCTGCTTTGTGACCATGTACTATTATAAAAAGCGCTCTATAAATAAATTACTTGAACTTTAACTTGACCCTCTTGAACCCCCCATGCTAGAAAGTTTTTTTACAACCCCAAACTGTGTTTAGTCTGGGAGCGGGGTTTTATTTTATTACCTATTCTCATAACGCATCATATCTTTCTACCCTCCGCTAACTCATGGTGGTGGCGTGAATTATCAACGTGGCAGTTCTCTCTCTTTGTCTATGTAGAGGAGGAACGATTTCCCAGTTCTCTGTTTGTTCTAGATATGCGGTGGAATCGACAATAAAGCATCCTTGTACTTACGAACACCCTTTCTCGACCAACTACATAAGAGCAACCTGAGTGGGATGGTGGGGCATCCATCAATGGTAATTAACGCACCTTATAATGGCTCTGCCTGATGGCAAGGCAGATCCATCACCAACAAGACTTTAAATTGGGTGTGTTCCACCCCGTGACAATGAGATGTTTCGAATTTGGAATTATTGCTATCGGTTAAGGCATCGTGTGTCGGAAGCAGAAACCAGGCCATGCCTTGAATGTGGAAAAGATGAACCATTCATGACGTCACCTTTGGAAAATTAGTTCCTGACTGTATTCCCAACAGAACCGTCATTCTGAAAACAACAGTGCAATTTATGTGAACCACTCTGGAATCAGCATTCCAGAACATTTCCTCTTCTTTGGTACTTTGGAAATTTCTTTAGTTTATTATCCAGCTGTGCAAAGAAAGACGTGAAAACCGTTCTCGGAAGTATTAATGTGAGCACCTTTCAAACCAAATGTAGAATGAAAACAGTCATGTGCTTGGGAACATGACGATTTAGCTACCACATAGAAGAACAGGACCTGTGCGTTACTGCTTGTTAAGGTTTTGCGTTGTGAGGGCCGTCATTAGCAGAGATATGAAGCTTGCAAGCTGCAGAACATAAAGCTCAACACTCTCGTTTCCTTCGATGTTTATATAGAGCTGGAACTCAGATATGCTATATGGACAAGAATTGGAACACGCCTTGAAAAGTTTGGCCATTTGCTTAATCGTCCACTAAGGTCTCGGTGGGGTTTCCCATGTCCATTCAAGGAACAATGTTCCGGGGGCTGGGCAGATACACCCAGGACAGGACACCAATCTACCACTGGGCACACACTCACTTACACAAACACACTCTAATTGGGGCAATTTAGAATATTCAATTTACATTGAATCCCTGTTTTTGTACTGTGGGAGGAAACCGGAACATGGAAACCTCACACAGATTGGTGTGTGCCCCAGTGCCCCAGAGCTGAGAGGAGAACGTGCTAACCACTAAGCCATCGTGCCACCTAAAAGAATGATTAATGGACAGAACTTGGCTTTCTATTGGACGAGAGTCTTGTAAATTGATACTTTAAAGACCATTTGGTATTTATTAGGGTTTTTCCCTTTAACTAAATTTGATGATTACACAAATCGTACATGGGTGTCCTGCACTGTTGATGCTGGCTGGACCATTTAAGGATGACAAGTACTCCACTGAGTCTTGGAAGTTTCTTCCTTAAAATCCAACAACACCAGGGTAGTATTCCTTGCCACTAACACTGAGGGTTCAGGTGTAAAACACTGTAAGGCTGCAATAAGGCAATGTACTACTGTAAAAAATGCTATATAAATGAATAAACCTGAACCTGTCAGATAAATGTCGCCAATTCATTGAGGTGTCGCCAAATTTTTCATCCATGGTTCTGCTGAAGCACTGTGGCTACAACAATTACTCAATGGAACCTGGATTTCTATTGGACTGGCAGTCCTGCAGGACGCACTCAATGGACTTCTAAAGTTTTTAATTGTTAAATACAGGTCACCTGATCATCACACAATCTGTACATTAGTGTCCTACACTGTTGATGCTGCCGGCCGCTCAAGGAGGATGAGTCCCCCACTGAGCCTTGGTCCTCCCAAGGTTTCGTCCTTAAAATAACAACATAACAAGGAGTTTTGTCTTGCCACTGTCGCTTCAGCGTGCTCTTTGGGGGTTCAAAGGCTTATAACATTGTAAAGCTGATTTGTGACAGTGTAATATTGTAAAAATCGCTCTATAAGTAATATATATTGTAAGCCAGGACCTCTCGTCTACAAACAATGATTAAATAAATGTTTGAATTTATTTAAATTTGAAAAATAAATACTATAAATTCAGTAATATGTTTAGAAAATCAGTTTGGGGTCTTCACATACTTTAGAGCATATCTTGTTGATGGTGAGTATTTTTGGATACTGTTTATATTTTGCAAATGCTGCTGGAATAAACTCCAATTTTTTTTTTTAACCTGGAAAAGAGAGTGGGGAGTGTTTACTGAGAAGCCACACTGTCTTTATTAGTTGGGTTAGTAGTTTATTTAGTCTTGAAAATTGAAATATCTGTTACGGCATTAAAATGTAGGGACGAGACGGTTCTAAATCCCACATGGGTTTGAAAATCCACTTTCGCACTCATGCATAGTTTCCAAATGAGAAACAAACTGCAGACTTAACATACCCATTGTTCATGGTCAGGATTCTAGCCATGTTGAACAAAAAATACAGACGGACAGTTATAAAGTGTAGAAAGTAATAATGCACTTTGATCATCAAGACTCAAAACGGCATTTGGGATGTATAATTATTCATCAGTCCCAAACATGAAGCCACATAAGGTCAACTGGTACCAGAAAAAAGTTACTGGGATTACAAGCATTTCTGTATCAATTACTAATAAGAGAAGCATGGGTTCGGGGGGGGTTCTCCATGCCCATCCAGGGGAGAATGTTTTGGGTGCTGGGCAGATACACCCAGGACAGGGCGCCAATCTATCACTGGGCACACTCACTCACTCACACAAACACATGCTATATGGGGCAATTAAGAGCAGTTAATTTACCATGAATCCATGTTTTTGGACTGTGGGAGAAAACTGAAGAACCCAGACAAATCTGGGAGAACATGGAAACACCTGAATCCCCAGCCCTGAGAGGCGAACGTGCTATCCACTAAACCACCACAACATCCTTCCATCCATCCATTATCTTCTGCTTCATCCTCTATTAGGGTCATGGGGGGGGTTCCCCATGCCCATCCAGGGGAGAATGTTTCGGGCGCTGGGCAGATAAACCCAGGACAGGACGGCAATCTATCACTGGACACACACTCACACCCACAAACATACTCTATATGGGGCAATTTGGAGAATTCAATTGATCTTGATCCATGTTTTTGGACTGTGGGAGGAAACCAGAGAACCCGGAGGAAACCCACACAGACACGGGCAGAACATGGAAACTCCACTCAGATGGGGATTCGAACCTTGTACAATATAAACTAATGAGTAAAAAGCTAAATGTATTGTTTGATCATTGAACCCGGTTTGTTCTCCCTTCAAATAATATAATCACATTACTAGTCAACGATACAGAAATGCCTTTTGCACCTACAGTACATACTATATATATATATATATATATATATATATATATATATATATATATATATATATATATATATATATATATATATATATATAAGCTTTAATTGCAGTGGCCTACATGTCAGAAACTGTTGAAAAGCATATGAGCAAATATAAATATAGCCACGAAAGCACCACCGGCATCAGCATAACTGCAAATTCAAGCCATTCTGCTAGTGGATTGGATTCAATGTGGAAATGGAAGCCAGCATTGTCTTACTGCCGGAGTCACAGGATGCACTGTGTCAATCAAACTCTGGTTATTAATTAAATGCTGTGTTTTATCAGCTCTAACCGCTTTTCATGTCTCTTTCTTTTGAGGTGTTGCTAATTTCCTGGAGGTGTTGTCAGATCTTCATCCATGGTTCTGCTGAAGCACTGCAGCTACGACAATATCTGAATGGAACCTGGATTTTTATTGGACTGGCGGTCCTGCAGAACGCCCTCAATGGACTTATATAGTTTTTAATTGTTAAATACAGGTGACCTGATCATCACACAATCTGTACATTGGTGTCCTACACTGTTATGTCAAGTTCATCCACACCAGACTCTGTCATCCATGTCTTTATGGACCTTGCTTGGTGCACAGTCATGTTGGAGGAGGAAGGGGCCAGCTCCAAACTGTTCCCACAAAGTTGGGAGCATGGAATTGTCCAAAAGGTCTTGGTATGCTGAAGCCACATGAAGTTTGGAGTTCTGTAGTGATTTACTCTGCAGATGCATCTCCACTGCTCTAGAGTCCAGTGGTGGCGTGCTTTACACCACTGCATGTTGATGTATGGATTTAACGCAGCTCCTCGACCATTGAAACCCATTCCATGAAGCTCTCCACGCACTATTCCAGAGCTCATCTGAAGACCACAGGAAGTTTGGAGTTCTGTAGTGATTGACTCTGCAGACAGTTGGCGACCTCTTCGCTGACCCCGCTCCGTCAGTTTACGTAGCCGAGTTGCTGTTATTCCCAAACACGTCCAAGTTCTTATAATCCAGCTGACAGTTGGACAATTTTCACGACTGGATTTGTTACACAGGTGGCGTCCTATTACAGTTCCACACTGGAATTCACTGAGAATTCTCCTGAGAGCGACCCATTCTTTCTCAAATGTTTGTAAAAACATTTTTTCACATGATTTTATAAACCTGTGGCCATGTAAGTGATTGGAACACCTGATTCTGATCAATTGGATGGGTGAGCAAATACCTTTGGCAAAATAGTGTGTTTATATAGATACAAATACATAGTTATCACTGTATATTATGAACCATATAGCTTTAAAACCTTTAATCTATCATTTTTAATCCTGATGAGGGTTGTTGGGTGGGTCATCCTAGTTCTCATCTGGCACAAAATATATGGGGAAACACCCTGACCAGGTCACTAGACTATAAAAAATGTAATTACAACATTAAATCAAATAAAAAATGTGCAGCAGTCATACCCTCATATGCAATAGTTTAGACAAACGTACTTAAATAATGCATTTTATGAACTAAAGAGCTGTAAAATGACTCTGCCGTTAATTAATTGGCATTGGTCCAGATAGCTTAACGTTTCAGGATTTAGTAACACTTCCTTTGGCAGGAATTAGTTTTTGCAAGCTCTGTAGTTCTGAGAACTTATTGGTTGAACTTCCAAGATTCCCAACCTCAACCATCTCTAATGGTAATGTCAGGAGATTCCAAAAGTCTCTGCAGATTGTTCTAGATTAGAGATTTTGGATGGTTGTCCTTCATGAACTGCTGGTATTTTGTGTGAATGTTAACAACGCCACTGGCATGAATGCAATTTATGCGTCACAATTAGTAAAGTTTTCATTAAACGTAAAATAGACACACAATTGTTGGTACGGCCAAAGAGCTGTATCTTGACAGTCAAGATTTTCTGTAGCATTCATTAACTTTTAGATGAGGTCGTATAACCTTTATATATATAAAATATATATATAGCTATATAAATTTAACTTATTATTATTATTACTCTTATTTTACATTTTTGACTTTTAATTTTTTGCATTTGGCAAGTACAACAAAGCACCATAATTACTGAAACCCTAACGCCAAACCCTAACGCACACCCTAATGCGTTTTGATATTCGATTCGATATAGGCAAGGCTACAAATGAATGAATCTCAATGCCTTTTAATAATCACCTTAAAGCGTAGATCTCACTAGAAATAAACCAAATCGTAGAAAGATTGTATGACTGTACTGTATGATTCTCCATCATACAGTACACTCAAAAATTTGGATCTTTTTGCTCCAATGACAATAAAGATGGACTTTGTAGTTCTATAATTCCAATCTGTAGTCCATCTGTTTGTGGACTACACTACATACCATGTTTACTCCGTTCTAATGCACAGAACCCTAATAGTAGCACCACAGAGCAGGTATTATTGGCTTGGTGCATTATTCCTATCCCAGCAGTGTCATTGAGGTGGTTAAATAAAACTACCCCCTCACTGCATCAGTGTCACTGCAGAGTAACAAACAATCCACCACCCAAATTCTACTGTTCAGTGATGGTCCTGACCAATAGAACAGAGAACCAACAGGGGACTAACAACAACAAAGAACACAGATGGACTACAGTCTGTAATTGTAAAACTACAAAGTCCATCTCTATGGTAAGTGGAGGACATGGACAATGGAGCGAGAAGGGGGCATAGATCCCCTTTCCAAATCCCAAATCCTGAAAAATCTTTTAAGATCACAGCCAATGGTGGCTCACTATATTGTCTACTACTTTATTATAAGTATTTAACTCCTTTTTTAGTGTCGAAAATATTAAAGGATATAATCTGTGAATATACAGTAAATAGGACGTAGTATATCATGTTGGGTGTTTACTTACCCATCCCTGGTAGCATCACAGTTGAAAGAATCCCACTGTGTTCCTTTCAATGTCACTAACTGATAACATGATAATCCCAGAGTAACCAGACGACAGCACACAATCATTACAAAACGCTGCTTTGTCTTTAGATTCTCCGAAACAATTGTAAGCAGCCGGGATAATACGACCATTCAATTTATATACTGTATAAATAAATGCCATACGTTTAAATAGATCTTCTAAATGTGAATGGAAGTGGCCATTGAGTATAAGGGTTCTAATTGCATGCTGTAAACTACTCTATACTACACTTTTAAATACAATGGCTAACTGTTAGACACAAAATGAGACATATTTGTACTTACACCTTCTCCATTTTGTCCCGCCAGCATCTCCTGCAGGGCCCGCACAGAGAGGGACTGCTCCAGCACGAAGTTACAAATGCAGAGGTCAGGAGGAACATACTGCACGGACGACAAGAAAGGAAAACAGATATAGCAAATATATTTAGCGTCACATTGGAGAAGAACTGCCTGAAAATGTTTATCAAGAAGATAAGTTCCATCCATCCATCATCATCTTCTGCTTTATCCTCTACCAGGGTCATGGGGGGGGTTCCCCATTCCCATCCAGGGGAGAACGTTTCGGGCGCTGGGCAGAACACCCAGGACAGGACGCCAATATATCACTGTGCACACACTCACTCACATAGACACACTCTATATGGGGCAATTTGGAGAATTCAATTGACTTCATTCATGTTTTTGGACTGTGGGAGGAAACAGGAGAACCTGGAGGAAACCCACTCGGACACGGGGAGAACATGGAAACTCGGGGAGAACATTTTGGGCGCTGGGCAGATACACCCAGTAGTACAGGGCGCCAATCTATCACTGGGCACACACTCACACACTCTATATGGGGCAATTTGGAAGACTCAATTCACCTTGATCCATGTTTTTGGACTGTGGGAGGAAACTGGAAGCAACCCACATGGACACGGGGGGAACATGGAAACTCCACCCAGATTGGGATTCGAACCGGGAATCCCTGGCGCTGAGAGGAGAACATGCTAACCACTAAGCCACTGTGCTACCCCCAAATTTTTTTTTAGTAAAATATCCATCCATCCATTATCTTCCACTTTATCCTCTATTAAGGTCGTGGGGGGGTTCCCCATGCCCATCCAGTGGAGAACTTTTTGGGCACTGGGCAGACACACCCAGGACAGGACGCCAATCCATCGCTGGACACACACTCACTCACACAAACACACTCTATATGGGGCAATTTGGAGAACTCAATTGACTTGATCCATGTTTGTGGGAGGAAACCGGAGAACCCGGAGGAAACCCACGAGGACACGGGGAGAACATGGAAACTCCACCCAGATGGGGATTTGAACCGGGAATCCCTAGCACTGAGAGGAGAACATGCTAACCACTAAGCCACCGTGCCACCCTTTTATTAAAATAAAATGAAAAATTTAATACAGCAGCGTTATAATATAAATATAAATATAAAAATGTAGTAGCAATAAATAAATATTTATATATAAAGTATAAGTTATAGCAGCCGTGAGATGGTGTCTGTTGGAAGTACCAACCAGAATGTACCAAGAAAGCACTACATCATAACCGTCCTGCTAGACTGCCCCCAAAAACGACTTAAGCAGCAGCTCACAATATTAAAGTGGCCGTCATTACACGCTTCAGAGGACGCATGTGATTACTCCACCTTCTCTGGTCAGTGGGTATCAAGCAATAGACCAGAGATGCCTGATGGGTGAGAACTGGACTGGAAAACAAGGTTTACAGAGAAAAACGGGGGGAAATTTTGACTTCGTGTAATAGTATTTAAAGAAACAGAATGTCAGTCACGTCATTGGCTGTCTGTTAGTTTGTCAGTCCGCAGTCCAGTGTTAATGGTCATTAATCATTTTTCATTCTCTGCACCCGTGTCTTATCACATGATTCACCTTAGCCCAGTGCTTCTCAAATAGTGGGGCGCGCCCCCCTGGGGGGGCGCAGTGCGGTGCCTGGGGGGGCGCATAACAAGATATCACAGAGCAAGAGATATCAAGTGTACTGAACAAACCCTCAAGATACAACATGTAGAAATATTTAACAGAGATGAGGAGATAAAGGCGGAGATAAGACCAACAAAAGACAACCGAAAGTTAAATCGAGGAAATTTGTCGAAGTATATGTAGCGCCTTGATGTTGAAGTTGATCTATATTTCTTTCTTTTTTATTTTCTTTATTGTTAATAAGGAGACATTGTTATAAAAGAGTTGTACTTATAACAAATTTACAGACAAATGATACTACAGTGGGCGTGTAAAAATAATTTTTCATCCCAGTTTGTCGTGGGGGGGGGGTGTGGGGGGAGCGCAAAAAGTTTACTTCTTCCTAGGGGGGGCTTAACAGAAAATAATTGAGAATCACTGCCTTAGCCTCATATAAACTCTCCTTCATCCCCCTTCTGTCAGAAATGTGGCCGTGGTAGCTCAGTGGTTAGGGTGTTGGGTTATCAATCTGAAGGTTGTGGGTTCAAATCCCAGGTCCACTGAAGTTACCAATGTGGCTCCTTCAGCAAGACCCTTAACCCTCATTGCGCCAGGGATGTTGTGATGAACCCTGTGCTCACCTTGTAAGTCGCTTTGGATAAAAGCATCTGCTGAATGACCAAATGTAATGTAAATGCTTGTTGCCCTCCTGTCCTAACCAGTCCTATGTCCTATCTACTATGTCCTATGTACTCCCCTCCTGTCCTATGCCAACTCCTCAGCAAGGAAAGTGGCTTTTGGCTGTCCTAAATGCTGCTAAATGATGCATCCATCCATCCATTATCTTCTGCTTTATCCTCTATTAGAGTTGTGGTGGGGTTCCCCATGCCTATCCAGGGAGAACGTTTCGGGCGCTGGGCAGATACACCCAGGACAGGGCACCAACCTATCGCTGGGCACACACTAACTCACACAGACACACTCTATATGGGGCAATTTGGAGAATTCAATTGACCTTGATCCATGTTTTTGGACTGTGGGAGGAAACCGGAGAACCTGGAGGAAACCCACACAGACACGGGGAGAACATGGAAACTCTACCCAGATGGGGATTTGAACCGGGAATACCTAGTGCTGAGCGGAGAACTTGCTAACCACTAAGCCACCGTGCCGCCCCATTTGATACCATGTGTGAATTAATCTATCCATGGTCTGGCATGGCGGGGGGTTATGGAGGGGGTCCGGTGGGTTCCCCATCCCAAGCGGAGAACGTTTTGGGCGCTGGGCAGATACACCCAGACAGGGCTCTAATCCATCAGCTGGGACACACTCACTCACACAGACACACTTTGATCAATTGGAGAATTCAATTTGATTCATGTTTTTGGACTGTGGGAGGAAACCGGATCACCCGGAGGAAACCCGCGCGGACACGGGGAGAACATGGGGAACTCCCCAGATGGGGATTTGAACCGGAATCCCTAGCGCTGAGAGGAGAACATGCTAAACACTAAGCCACCGTGCCTTGCTAAATGATGTCATTGCCTAATTTGCATAATAGGCTATTTGCATGTTTAAGGAGTTAAAAAAAAACACGCTAAATATGTTAGAACTACAAATGAGTTTTAAATAAATACTTTTTACCTTTTAAATAAGCCGTCAATTTTTTTAAAATGAATTAATGACTAAATCTTAATCTAAACTTTACGGGTGTCACGGTGGATTAGTGGTTTAGCATGTTCTCCTCTCAGCGCTAGGGATTCCCGGTTCGAATCCCCATCTGGGTGGAGTTTCCATGTTCACCCCGTGTCTGTGTGGGTTTCCTCCGGGTTCTCCGGTTTCCTCCCACAGTCCAAAAACATGGATCAAGGTCAATTGAATTATCCAAATTGCCCCATATAGAGTGTGTCTGTGTGAGTGAGTGTGTACCCAGCCATAGACTGGCGTCCTGTTCTGGGTGTATCTGCCCAGCGTCCAAAACGTTCTCCCCTGGATGGGCATGGGGTAACCCCCCCCCCCCCCCCCGCGACCCTAAAAGAGGATATAGCTGAAGATAATGGATGGATAGAAGTTTTAGTTAAATCTCAATCTGGGTGGAGTTTCCATGTTCTCCCCGTGTCCACATGGGGTAAATTGGGGTTCTCTGGTTTCCTCCCACAGTCCAAAACATTTTAATGCTCTAATTTGCTCCATGTAGTGTTTGTTTATGTGTGTGTAATTGAGTGTGCCCAGCGATAGATTGGCGTCCTGTCCTGGGTGTATCTGCCCAGCGCCCGAAACATTCTCCCCTGGATGGGCATGGGGAACCCCCCCGCAACCCTAATATGGATGCACTATGTCATGTCTACAGTTATAGATTGTTTATGTATTCCTCTGTATACCTTATTTGCCCCATTTACGCTGTTCTCTAATAGTCAGTACCTCAACATGTCCAGCCCAAATCAATTATTATTTGAGAGGTGTCTGACTCTCAGCATTACGGTGACATTGAGGTGGTGGTTATGTGTTAGTGGGCGTTGTGCTGATATGGGTAGATTATACACACTAGTGTTGCTGGAATATTAAACACTGTCTATGATTTTACAAGCACAAGGTGGATCAATAAGGTAGGCGAGGAGGTAAATACTGCTGTGTCTGATGCAATTAATCCACCATAATACACAACATACAACCACCACATTAGTGTCAGTGCAGTGCTAAGTGTTATCTATCACCCAAATGACACCCACACTCTCATGGTCCTGATTATTAGAGAACAGGGTATGATGTGCTCTTTCCTGGAGGGGTATGTGAGGAAACAAATGGACAACAGGCTTTTTAGATTTTAACTCCAACATATATATATATATATATATATATATATATGTTGGAGTTATATATATATATATATATATATTAATTCATTCATTATCTCCCGCTTTATCCTCTATTGGGGTCGCAGTGGGGTTCCCCATGCCCATCCAGGGGAGAAGGTTTCGGGCACTGGGCAGATACACCAAGGACAGGGCACCAATCTATCACTGGGCACACACTCACTCACACAGACACGCACGCATGCACACTCTATATGGGGCAATTTGGAGAATTCAATTGACTTGATCCATGTTTTTGGACTGTGGGAGGAAACCGGAGAACCCGGAGGGAACCCACGCAGACATGGGGAGAACATAGAAACTCCACCCAGATTGGGATTCGAACCGGGAATCCCTAGCGCTGAGAGGGGAACGTGTGCTAACCACTAAGCCACCGTGCCACCTATATATATATATATATAAAGTTTATCTTTCATAAGCTTGAAAGGTTTTTCGGATACTGCTGAACTATTTACCAGATTCATAAGAAATAAATGAGGCTTTGAATCAGTTTGTCTGATTCAAACAGTTTATTAATTATAAAGCAAGTCAAAATGATTTATAACAAAGTTTAGGGCGACACTGTAGCTTAGTGATTAGAATGTTCTCCTTTCAGTGCTGGGGATCCAAGTTTAAATCCCCATCTGGGTGGAGTTTACATGTTCTCCGTGTCCGCGTGAGTTTCCTCCGGGTTCTCCGGTTTCCTCCCACAGTCCAAAAACATAGTAAATTGAATGCTCTTAATTGCCCCATATAGTGTGTGTTTGTGTGAAGATAATGAATGGATGAATACTTTATTAAAGAACTATGTTAAATATGCATTATTAGCTTAGTGGTTAGCATTCTCAAATGGTCGAATTCTCCATATTGCCCCATATAGAGTGTGTTTGTGTGTGTGTCTGTGTGAGTGAGTGTGTGCTCAGCGTTAGATTGGCGCCCAGCCAATCTAGTACCTATAATATATATAGATAGGTACTAGATATATAGACGGCACGGTGGCTTAGTGGTTAGCACGTTCGCCTCTCAGCGCTAGGGATTCCCGGTTCGAATCTGGGAGGGGTTTCCATGTTCTCCCCGTGTCCGCGTGGGCTTCCTCCGGGTTCTCCGGTTTCCTCCCACAGTCCAAAAACATGGATCAAGTCGATTGAGTTCTCCAAATTGCCCCATGTAGAGTGTGTCTGTGTGAGTGAGTGTGTGCCCAGCGATAGATTGGCGCCCTGTCCTGGGTGTATCTGCCCAGCGCCGAAACGTTCTCCCCTGGATGGGCATGGAGAACCCCCCTGCGACCCTAATATAGGATAAAGCGGAATATATATATATATATATATATATATATATATATATATATATATATATATATATATATATATATATACATATACAGTATATATATATATATATATATATATATATATATACATATATATACAGTGGGTTGCAAAAGTATTCATACCCCTTGAACTTTTCCATATTTTGTCACATTACAACCACAAACATAAATATATTTCACTGGAATTTAATGTGAAAGACCAACACAAAGTGGTATACAATTGTGAAGTGGAAGGAAAATTATACATGAATCAACATTTTTTTACAAATAAAAAACTGAAAAGTGCGACGTGCAAAAGTATTCAGCCCCCCTGAGTCAATACTTTGTGGAGCCACCTTTTGCTGCAATTACAGCTACAAGTCTTTTAGGGTATGTCTCCACCAGCTTTGCACATCTAGTGACTGAAATTCTTGCCCATTCCTCCTTGCAAAACAGCTCAAGCTCTTTTTGGCCACAATGCAAAACGCTATGTGTGGCGGAGAAATAACACTGCACATCACTCTGAAAACACCATCCCCACTGTCAAATATGGTGGTGGCAGATCATGCTCTGGGGGTGCTTCTCTTCAGCAGGGACCGAGAAGTTGGTCAAAGTTTACAGGGCAATCTTGGAAGAAAACCTGTTGGAGTCAGCAAAAGATTTGAGACTGGGGCGGAGGTTCACCTTCCAGCAGGACAACGACCCTAAACATAAAGCCAGAGCTACAATGGAGTGGTTTAAAAAAAAGAATATTCATGTGTTAGAATGGCCCAGTCAAAGTCCAGACCTAAACCCAATTGAGAATTTGTGGCAAGATCTCAAAACTGCTGTTCACAAACGCTCTCCATCCAATCTGACTGAGCTTGAGCTGTTTTGCAAGGAGGAATGGGCAAGAATTTCAGTCACTAGATGTGCAAAGCTGGTGGAGACATACCCTAAAAGACTTGCAGCTGTAATTGCAGCAAAAGGTGGCTCCACAAAGTATTGACTCAGGGGGGCTGAATACTTTTGCACGTCGCACTTTTCAGTTTTTTATTTGTAAAAAAAATGTTGATTCATGTATAATTTTCCTTCCACTTCACAATTGTATACCACTTTGTGTTGGTCTTTCACATTAAATTCCAGTGAAATATATTTATGTTTGTGGTTGTAATGTGACAAAATATGGAAAAGTTCAAGGGGTATGAATACTTTTGTGTATATATATATATATATATATATATATATATATATATATATATATATATATATATATATATATATATATATATATATATATATATACACACACACACACTTCATGCCCAGACTTTAAAACATGCTGTACTTAAATACTTAAATACATTTGCTCCTCATAGCAAATGCCTGTGTGTGTGTGTATATATATATATATATATATATATATATATATATATATATATATATATATATATATATATATATAAAAGTGCATTGAGTTTGTGCTTGTGTTGCTATGGTTCTTCATCACATGATATTTTTTTTAATTACAATGATGTACTTCTGTTTTTTTTAACTTAGTCATCTTTCCTTCACCTTAAGCCATACAGTAAGTAATAGCAGAATTACATCCCTGTGTCTATTCAACATACTGTAACTGCAGAAATCAATAAACAAAATGAGAGATATTTCAAGTGTAAAGTTGAAAGATGTGAACATTTTGGAGAACATTTCAACGTATTGTGTGAGTGGCACTGGTGTGTCGTACCTTAGCTTCTGAGGTGGGCTCCAGATAGCAAAGTCTATTTCCAAGGCCTTCTGCGGACAGGCAGAATTTACGATTCTCCTTCTGTATTGTAGCAACACACTGGAGCACCACTTCATCATCCTGCCAAAGAGAAACACGGGGGGTATCAGAAGAAACTAATTATGAAGCAAAACCTTTTTAGAATTCAAGAGTATCAGCTTTCGAACACCCAGAAGGCTTCAACGCTGCAGAATTTTGCAGGTTACCCCCTCATACCTCATGCAAGGTTGCCCTTCAGGACATGACTGCACGTTTAAAGTCAAGAGAAGTAAAAACTGTTATTCACCAATGCAACCTAATAAGTAAGGTTAACGAGTTCAAGTAAATTATTTATAGAGCACTTTTTTTCAATAGGACATTATCACAAAGCAGCTTTACAGTGTTATAAGCCTTCAAACCCACAAAGAGCAAGCCGAAGCAACAGTGGCGAGAAAAAACTCCCTGTTATCTTGTTATTTTAAGGAGGAATCCTTGTGAGGACCAAGACTGTGAGGACCAAGTGGGGGACTCGTCCTCCTTGAGAAGCTGGACACGCTTGAGAAAGAGTTCCTACCATTTTAACTCCATCCATCCATTATCTTCTGCTTCATCCTCTACTAGGGTTGTGGGGGGGTTCCCCATGCCCATCCAGGGGAGAACGTTTCTGGCGCTGGGCAGATACACCCAGGACAGGGCATTAATCACTGGGCACACACTCACTCACACATTCACAATCTATATGGGGAAACTTGTATGTATATATATATATATATATATATATATATATATATATATATAGGCAGCACGATGGCTTAGTGGTTAGCATGTTCTCCTCTCAGCACTAGGGATTCCCGGTTCGAATCCCCATCTGGGTGGAGTTTCCATGTTCTCCCCGTGTCCACGTGGGTTTCCTCCGGGTTCTCCAGTTTCCTCCCACAGTCCAAAAACATGGATCAAGATCAAGTGAGTTCTCCAAATTGCCCCATATAGAGTGTGTCTGTGTGAGTGAGTGTGTGTCCAGCGATAGATTGGCGCCCTGTCCTGGTTGTATCTGCCCAGTGCCCGCGACGTTCTCCCCCGGATGGGCATGGGGAACCCCCAATAGAGCGACCCTAATAGAGGATAAAGCGGAAGATGATGAATGGTTGGATGGATGTGTATATATATATATATACACATATATATATATATATATATATATATATATATATATATATATATATATATATATATATATATATATATAGTTCATAAAATGATTTATTTTTCCAAAATTAGTAAAGGTTCAGTAAACATCTTCTGCATGTACATAATGGCCTTTGCAGTAACATCCTAGCAAGACTGCAAAGCCACTAGTCCAATTAAAATAGTTAAAATTAAATAAAAAGAAATTATCTATATAGAGTTTTATATTGTACCATTTAAAAGGCGTTTTTAATGGATATTTGAGTTGCGTCTGTGGGAATCTACTTTCTAAAAACAATACAGTAGTTTGGGGGTCACTGATCTCTATTAATAAGCCATCCTATTGGTGTTAAGGTCAGGGCTTTATAAAACCAGTTTACTTTTATGAACATGGGCAGCGTTAAGCCTCGACAAATTCAAAGACAACTGTCAACAATGCCATTACAAATACATCAGTCAGTGCCGTAGTTATTATATCTTATGTACAGTAATCAAAATAAGCAATAGATTCAGAGTAAAATGCTATACAGTTGCCTTCTTCTTTAAAAGCTTAACAGAAAATGGACAATAAGAACATATAGCTACAATTGAAAATGTCTAACCGCTCATGTAAAATTCCAAAGTCCTCTCAAATTCTTCCAAGGTTACATTTACCGCATAATCCATTCAAGATTATTCAGTGACATTGGTCTTTTCTAAGCCAGTCAACCCAATTAAAGTTGGGTGTACTAATTGGGCTCAACACCAGAAACACAATGGAGTTAAAATTCAAGTTCAAGTAATTTGTTTATAGAGCGTTTTTCTACAATAGTACATTGTCACAAAGCAGCTTTGCAGTGTTATAAGCCTTTAAACCCCCAAAGAGCAAGCTGAAGCGACAGTGGCAAGACAAAACTCCCTGTTATGTTGTTGTTTTAAGAAAGAAACCTTGTTGAGTGGCTGGCAGCAACAACAGTGTAGGGCACTAATGTACAGATTGTGTGATGATCAGGTGACCAGTATTCAATAATTGGAAAACCATGTAAGTGCATTGAGGACCTCCTGCAGGACTGCAACGCCACCAGCCCAGAGGTTGCCAGTCTATCACAGGTCGAACAAATATCCATCCATTATCTTCCGCTTTATCCTGTACTAAGGTGGCGGGGTTCCCCATGCCCATCCAGGGGAGAACGTTTCGGGCACTGGGCAGATACACCCAGGAAAGGGCGCCAATCTATCACTGGGCACACACTCACTCACTCACACAGACACACTCTATATGGGCCAATTTGGAGAATTCAATTGATCTTGATCAATGTTTTTGGACTGTGGGAGGAAACCGGAGAACCCGGAGAAAACCCACACGGACACAGGGAGAACATGGAAACTCCACCCAGATTGGGATTCGAACCCGAATCCCTAGCGCTGAGAGGAGAACATGCTAACCACTAAGCCACCGTGCCACCCGTCGAACAAACAAACATCCATCCATCCATTATCTTCCGCTTTATCCTCTATTAGGATCACGGTGGGGTTCCCGATGCCCAACCAGGGGAGAACGTTTCGGGCAATGGGCAGATACACCCAGGACAGAACGCCAATCTATGACTAGACACACACTAACTAACACACACTCACACACACACACTCTATATGGGGCAATTTGGAGAATTCAATTCAGTTTTTGAACATGGAAACTCCACTCAGATTGGGATTCGAACCCGGAATCACTAGCGCTGAGAGGAGAACATGCTAACCACTAAGCAACCGTGCCACCCGTCGAACAAACATCCATCCATCCATTATCTTCCGCTTTATCCTCTATTAGGATCGTGGTGGGGTTCCCGATGCCCAACCAGGGGAGAACGTTTCGGGCAATGGGCAGATACACCCAGGACAGAACGCCAATCTATGGCTAGACACACACTCACTAACACACACACACACACACACTCTATATGGGGCAATTTGGAGAATTCAATTCAGTTTTTGAACATGGAAACTCCACCCAGATTGGGATTCGAACCGGGAATCCCTAGCGCTGAGAGGAGAACATGCTAACCACTAATTTGCATGTTAATGGACTGCAGGAAGAAGCCGGGGATCAAAGAGAAAACCCACCCAGCTACTAAAGTATCTGAATATCTATAAAGTTTGGAAAATCATCTTAATCATTTCCATGCGAACGGATTATCACCGATGCAGTGCTGTTTAAATATGCAGGCCCTTGAGGAAGATTTCCCTGAGCTACTTCAGATTGAACCGGGACTCATCAGTGACACAATGTCTCCATCATTACAGCTTCTTTGGCGCAATCTACGTCAGGAGACGATTTATTGATTCGGGTCTTATCGCTTTTCCCCGCCTGCCCTGCTCTTTTATGCCAGGCTCATACACACATTCATCCGAGCTGACGGCTGCCCCGGCTCTGCACTTTCGGCGCAAGAGTCGTACATTAAATGCCGTGGCATGAAAATCCATCTTTTAAAAACGCAATTTTCCCAAAATGGGAGAACCCTTGGACATTATTTATGATGATACGGCATAGTTCAAAAGATTACGGAGATATTCGTGTCCCATTTAAAATGCGATTGTAAATGCAACACTGTAAAAAGTTTGCCCGATAATGTTTTTGTTTCCACAAAACTTCTCCCCAGAAATAAATAATTACTCCATTAAAAAAAAAAACACTACAGCACCCCATATTTCTGAAGCTGAGGTGGATTTAGAAACACAGCAGCATTAAGGCATAAAGGAGAAAACCACATGCTGGTTGTTACGCAAAAAACAGCTACACTGTAGAATTATCAAACCTGATCATTATTCTTTATATTTTCATTCATCATTATTATTATTATTAATATCCATCCATTCATTATCTTCCGCTTTATCCTCTATTAGGGTCGCGGGGTGGTTCCCCATGCCCATCCAGGGGAGAACATCTCGGGCGCTGGGCAGATACACCCAGGACAGGACGCCAATCTATCGCTGGGCACACACTCACTCACACAGACACACTCTATATGGGGCAATTGGGAGAATTTAATTGACCTTGATCCATGTTTTTGGACTGTGGGAGGAAACTGGAGAACCCGGAGGAAACCCGGGGAGAACATGGAAACTCCACCCAGATTGGGACTCGAACCTGGAATCTCTAGTGCTGAGAGGAGAACATGCCAACCACTGAGCCACCGTGTCGCCCTAAACTTTGTTATAAATCATTCTGACTTGCTTTATAATTAAGAAACTGTTTGAATCAGACAAACTGATTCAACGCCTCATTTATTTCTTATGAATCTGGTAAATAGTTCAGCAGTATCCGAAAAACCTTTCAAGCTTATGAAAGATAAATTAGCCTTTTATCGCAGTGAAGATGGAGTATTGAAACATGACATAAAAACACTACACAAATATAAAAATAACTCCCTAAGTAGGTTACGAGAATGAGCAAAGTGTTACTGGTGGTTCCAAAAGTATTCACTTCTCTTCGAGTAATGCCATCATATTTTTTACACAATCTAAGCAACTAAAAGTAAAGAACCATGCTAACGAGCCCTACAGGGAACTGATTCAACAGAGGTCTGCAATCGTTACTATTTAAAAAGCCGTTAATAAAAAATAATTACGTCAACATCAGCATGAAGCCTCAAAAATAACTGCCTAGCAACCAGAAGGTCCCCACTTCGGTTCCCGGTTCCACCAAGTACTATGGCTGAAGTGCCTTTGGGGCAAGGAACCTATACCTAGTAGTCCCAGCAAGTACTATGGCTGAAGTGCCCTTGGAGCAAGGCACCTAATCCAGTAGTCCCAGCAAGTACTATGGCTGAAGTCACCCTGGGGCAGAGGCATTTAACCCCAGTACTCCCACCAAGTTCTATGGCTGAGGTGCCCTTGGGGCAAGTCACAGAACCCCAGAACTCCCACCAAGTACTATGGATAAAGCCCCCCCTAATCTCCTCTAAGATTAAAAAAGTGATCAATTTATCTACCAATCATTCTTGGAGCTGCCAAATGCCCCCCCCCCCCATCTACAACATGGCCATAAATTACATGCATCAAAGGAGAAAACTCGACTCGAAAATTAAGGCTCCAGTGTATACCCAGTAGTCCCAGCAAGTACTATGGCTGAAGTACCCTTGGGGCAAGGCACCTATACCCAATAGTCCCAGCAAGTACTATGGCTGAAGTGCCCTTGGGGCAAGGCACCTATACCCAGTAGTACCAGCAAAAACTTTGGCTAAAGAGCCCTTGGAGCAAGGCACCTAACCCCAGTACTCCCACCAAGCACTATGGCTGAAGTGCCCTTGTTGCAAGGCACCTAGCCCCAGTACTCCCACCAAGTACTACGGCTGAAGAGCCCTTGTTGCAAGGCACCTAGCCCCAGTACTCCCACCAAGTACTACGGCTGAAGTGCCCTTGTTGCAAGGCACCTAACCCCAGTACTCCCACTAAGTACTATGGCTGAAGTGCCCTTTGGGCAAGGCACCTAACCCCAGTACTCCCAGCAAGTACTATGGCTGAAGTGCCCTTGGGGCAAGGCACCTATACCCAGTAGTACCAGCAAAAACCTTGGCTGAAGTCACCCTGGGGCAAGGCACTTAACTCCAGTACTCCCACCAAGTACTATGGCTGAAGTGCCCTTGTTGCAAGGCACCTAACCCCAGTACTCCCACTAAGTACTATGGCTGAAGTGCCCTTTGGGCAAGGCACCTAACCCCAGTACTCCCACCAAGTACTATGGCTGAAGTGCCCTTGTTGCAAGGCACCTAACCCCAGTACTCCCACTAAGTACTATGGCTGAAGAGCCCTCGGGGCAAGGCACCTAACCCCAGTACTCCTACAAACGAGGCTATAAAGGACTAATTACCTCCTTATAACAAAAATGTACAGTAGAGTCATTTTTATTAGTTGCTTATTATTACTATTATTCTAATTTGTTTCCTTGTCTGCTGCAATATACGATTTTCCCTCTAAGATTAAAAAAAATGATCAATTTATCTACCAATCAATCTTGGAGCTGTCCAAACGCACCCCACCCCCCACCCCCCACGAGATGATCTATAAAGCCTATCCACAACATGGCCATAAATTACATGCATCAAAGGAGAAAACTCAACTCGAAAATTAAGGCTCCAGTGTTCCAGATCCAGAATAGGAACCCAAGTCGGCGCTCGCACTGCTTAACTGGATCCCGTGCCAAGGAATCCTGTGCATCTGCAGCAAAGTGATCTCGGGGACGGCAGCATTGCCATCTGGTAGAGAGCTGAGAGTCAGCATCACCGTCTATCTATAGGGCCGCGGGGTGGGGTGCATGCATGTGTGAGGTTTTAGGAACAGGGGAAGGGCCATCCCGGGGTTGACCCCTGTGTGCTGGCCCGATTTCTTTTCGATCGGGGACCGATATGACTTTGCGCCACGGTGCGTCTGGTCATGTCCGGTGCCCCTGAAAGCTCCACTGCATTCCCCCCACCATGCCTGTGGGTTTAAAAAGCAGGTGCTACTAAATGGGCGAAAGCCTCCCCCACCCGCTCCTCCTCCGTCCCATCTTAGCGTACGTCTTTAAGGACATGAGCAGGTGGGTGCGTGCCACCGGAGGTCGTAATCGGAGCCCTCCTTATGTGTGGCTGAACTAAAGAGACACTTGCATCTCACTCTTGCCACTGACATGAACTTGAGGAAAGGTGAACGTCTTGGACGTTACTATTTTCACAGTCTTGCTCTGCATAAGCTCAGAATGGCAGGGGCTTAAACAGCAGCAGCGAATTGTCAAATCGGCCATGTATATTTGTTTAAGACATATCACCCAAGATCCCCTTTAAGTGCCACGTCTCAGGCTGACAGAGCTCGTAAATGTCTGGCAAGGTGATAGGAGGCAGTATCACGTTAGAGGTTTTTAGCTTACTTTGCCACATTACAGTATGTCTTACAACTATGAAGCCAGGCTGTCCGGGATATAAAAAAATCCATCATTACTCGGCCAGACAGTAGATTTTGTTATCTTTTAATTAGGGAGTGGGGGGTCCAAATTATTGCCTAATTTCTTAATTTTGGCTTTTGTCACCATACCAACATAATGTAATCAACTTGACTATCAAACGATAGGCAAGGTAGCTCAGTGGTTGGGGTGTTGGGTTATTAATCTGAAGGTTGTGGGTTCCAATCCCAGGTCCTTTAAAGTTACCAATATGGGTCCTTGAGCAAGACCCTTAACCCTCATTGCTCCAGGGATGTTGTGATTAACCCTGTGCTCACCTTGTAAGTCACTTTGGAAAAAAGCGTCCAATAAATGACCAAATGTAAATGACCAAATGTAAACGAGGGGTGTATTGATATATATATTAATCTTTTTGAATCAATGCGCCCGTTATACAACCAGCGATTCGATGCAGCGATACGTCCACAAGAGTAGCGATTAATTCAATCACCTATTTTTAACATCCGTCCCGACGTGCGGCAAATTGTTACACATGCAAATTACAGATTTGTCTATTATTTAATATTTAAATTGCTGAAATTTCCACAAATATGTTTTTCGCAAAACGCTGCCCACATACTCCATTCGTGCCTGAAACTGCTACTGTATGGAACACCGTTATGATGGATTTCATATCTGCTTGTGCCTTTTAAAAATTTATTTATGATATATTCCATATCCATCCATCCATTATCTTCCACTTCATCCTATATTAGGGTTGCGGGGGGGTTCCCCATGCCCATCCAGGGGAGAACATTTCGGGCGCTGGGCAGACACACTCACTCACACAGACACAGACTATATGGGGCAATTTGGTGAATTCAATTGACTTGATCCATGTTTTTGGACTGTGGGAGGAAACCAGAGAACCCGGATGAAACCCATGCGGACACGGGGAGAACATGGAAACTCCACCCAGATGGGGATTCGAACCAGGAATCCCTAGCGCTGAGAGGAGAACATGCTAACCACTAAGCCAATGTGCCGACCATGTATTCAATATATAATATTATATTTTCTTATATATATATATATATATATATATATATATATATATATATATATATATATATATATATATATATATACACATTTCCGACATTAAAAATGATTGGCTGTAGAGTTCATCGGTTATTTTGTCTTTATTTAATAGTGAATAGACTCTGATTATACAGCCAGTGATTTGATGCAGCGATACGTCCACAAGAGAATTGATTGTTTATATTGCCGCATTTTCATTTTCCTACTTTTAACATCCGTTCTGACACATTATCGACTCCCCAGCCGCGGGTGGCTCTACCTCATTAAATCGCAAATAGTTACACACTCAAATTACTTTTATTTAATATTTAAATGCTGCGTCCCGTATCGATCTAATGAGGGACGCCATTATCATAAATAGTTTTCGCTGTTTTCATGCCCGAGACTGATACTGTATGGAACACCGTTATGATAGATTTCATATGTGCTTGTGCCTTTTTAAATATATATTTATAATGTATTTAATATATTCATTCATTCATTCATTATCTTCCGCTTTATCCTCTATTAGGGTCGCGGTGGGGTTCCCCATGCCCATCCAGGGGAGAACGTCTCGGGCACTGGGCAGATACACCCAGGACAGGACGCCAATCCATCGCTGGGCACACACTCACTCACACAAACATACTCTATATGGGGCAATTTTCGGATAATTCAATTGACTTGATCCATGTTTTTGGACTGTGGGAGGAAACTGGAGAACATGGAGGAAACCCACGCGGACACGGGGAGAACATGGAAACTTCACCCAGATGGGGATTCGAACCGGGAATCCCTACTGCTGAGAGGAGAACATGCTAACCACTAAGCCACCGTGCCGCTGTATTTAATATATATTATATTTTAAATTCTTATATATATTATATATATATATATATATATATATATATATATATATATATATATATATATATATATATATATATATATATATATATATATATATATATATATATATATATATATATATATATATATATATATATATATATATATATATATATATATATATATATATATATATATATATATATATATATATATATATATCGTCTTTATTTAGTAGTGAATAAACCCGACCTGCATGGTAATTTAGTTATTTGCTTTCCATAAAGACAATTATAAATCAAACATGTTTTTTATGTATTTTAGTGTGTTTGTAACCATTCTATAAAAGCAATAAACCTAGCTTAAGGTTGTGCATTATTGTAAATAAATCACAGGAACGTGGTGTAACTGTATTCCACTTTAAAGCGGGCCTAATTCCCGTGATTTATTCACAATAATGTGCATCCTCCCCCTCGTGCCTTTTGCTTTATTAAGCCACTTCTTGGTGTTTGTAAAGATCATAGAAAATTTCCACAGGGTTGGTATGTCAAATGTTGTGTAATGGAAACAACTAAAAATGTAGAGAAGTGTGGATTTGTACACACACACACACACACACACATACTCAAACATACACAGAGGTTCCCCTTTATGCATAACATAAAATAAAAGCTACATTTTATAGTTATTTTAAAACTTTTGTGATATACAGCTACTATATTTACCATCATTACTAAAACAAACCGCAAACACATTAATGCATCACTGGGGCATGAACACTCAATTATGAGAAGGATTGGAAAACAGATATGATTAGTATTATCTCATTCTGACTGTATGCACAGTAATCATCCATCCATTATCTTCCACTTTATCCTCTAATAGGGTTATCGGGGGGGGGGGGGGATGTTGTGATGAACCCTGTGTTCACTTTGTAAGTCGCTTTGGATAAAAGCGTCCAATAAATGACCAAATGTAATGTCATGCAAATGTAGGAAGTTTCGGGCGCTGGGCAAATACACCCAGGACAGGGTACCAATCTATCACTGGACACACACTCACATACACAAACACACTCTATATGGGGCAATCCAATTGACCTTGATCTATGGTTTTGGACTGTGGAAGAAAACTGGAGAACCTGGGGGAAACCCACATGCACACGGGGAGAACATAAATACGTATATATAATACAGAATATACAATATACAACTATCAATATAATAGAGAATATACAACTATAAATATAAAATATAAATATCCATTCATCCATCCATTATCTTCCTCTATTAGGGTCGCGGGGGGGGGGGGACGTTTCGGGCGCTGGGCAGATACACCCAGGACAGGACGCTGGGTGTATCTATCGCTGGGCACACACTCACTCACACAAACACACTCTATATGGGGCAATTTGGAGAACTCAATTGACTTGATCCATGTTTTTGGACTGTGAGAGAACATGGAAACTCCACCCAGATGGGGATTTGAACCGGGAATCCCTAGTGCTGAGAGGAGAACATGCGAACCACTAAGCCACCATGTCGCCCCCATGCCGCCATATGCGCAATATTTGTTTAAATCGTGCTAGATTCTTTATGTACAGGAACGTTTCGGGCGCTGGGCAGATACACCCAGGACAGGACGCTGGGTGTATCTATCGCTGGGCACACACTCACTCACACAAACACACTCTATATGGGGCAATTTGGAGAACTCAATTGACTTGATCCATGTTTTTGGACTGTGAGAGAACATGGAAACTCCACCCAGATGGGGATTTGAACCGGGAATCCCTAGTGCTGAGAGGAGAACATGCGAACCACTAAGCCACCATGTCGCCCCCATGCCGCCATATGCGCAATATTTGTTTAAATCGTGCTAGATTCTTTATGTACAGCCAGTAATAATGTCTCCATAAAGCAAATGACTATTCTAAACACGTTCTGTCTTCATACTTTTGACCAGCTGTTGATCTGGCACCACTGGTAGCTGGTAGGTTTTTGAATTCTGGTTTATGTATCTGAAGCTCGCTTTGCTGTGGCACCCCAGGGTTAGAATAATAGAGGATTATTCTGTTGGCCTGTCATTCTGTAAATAACTTGTATTTGTCACACAGATATATTTGGACAGGCTGCACCTACCGCTGAGTCGAACAAATTAATGAGATACAGTAGCTGTCCAGACACAGCTCATATTTATACTGTGAAATTTTCTCCTGAGACGCTTGTGTGTTTAAGCCTAACAGCAACGCAAGAAAAAGTCACAAGATTAAAAAAAAGCGGTGGGGTGACTGGAATGCATTTCTTTACAGCTGTGGACAGTATTTAATATCAGGTCTATTTTTGGAATGACGGATATCACACCGTACAGTCCAAAGTACATGGACAACTGACGGTCACATGACACGTGAATGAAACTTCGGAAAATCACCTTTTAAACCCACCGCACTTACGTTTATGGGATATCTCCATATCCATCCTTATTAACTATAATCAACTTATTACTTTTTTTTATAATTGTTACAATTGTTTTCTTTTTTACATGTTACATAGAGCTGCATGTTTTATTTGAATTCATTTTGCATGTTTTCAAATCTCTACCAATCAACTTTGCACACATTTTTATACTTTTATAAATTATTATTGAGAGACAGACATATAAAATACAGATGCTTTATATACATTGTAAACTACTACGAAACATTTAAGGGCATAGTGTGATTGTGTTGTTCACGCTGACAATTAATATATAAAATAAAACATATTTAAAGTAATTAAATGTATATATCCATCCATCATGTTCCTCTTAATCCTCTAGGATAAAGGGTCCAGGGTCGCGGGAGGGTTTCCCATGCCCATCCATGGGAGAACGTTTCGGGCGCTGGGCAGATACAGCCAAGAAACGTGTGCCAACACACTCACTCACACAAACACACTCTATATGGGGCAATTTAGAGACTTCAATTGACCTTGATCTATGTTTTTGGACTGTGAGAGAACCCGGAGGAAACCCACGTGGACACGGGGAGAACATGGAATCTCCATCCAGTTTAGGATTCGAACTGGGAATCCCTAACACTGAGAGAGAATGGGCTATATATATATACATCTGTACATGTACATGTACATATGTACATCTGATCCTAATTCTGATATAGCAATTGATACAAATACAAATTAAAATCCAATTACCTTATTAAAATTATATTTTACTTATTATATTTTAAGTGTAAACTTTTAAGTTTAAACTTTTAAACCTTGTTGCTTAAGACTTTTTTCAGTTACATGGTGTAACAGTATATGGTGCTTCCATGTTTCCTCCGGGTTCCTCCCACAGTCCAAAACGTGAATCAAGTCAATTGAATTCTCCAAATTGCCCCATATAGAGTGTGTCTGTGTGAGTGTGTCCAGTGATAGATTCTCGTGAAACGTTCTCCCCTGGACGAACCTAGTAGAGGATAAAGCAGAAGATAATGTATGGATGGAAATACATGAAATTAACAAGAATAATGTCTTTATATATTTGGCATCCTAAAATAGTGTTCTGTTTTCATATTTCATCCATGTAAGTATCTTTTAATGATTTTATTTCTCCATTAATTCCATTAATAGAAAATGTAAATACAAAAAAGGCCTGCTTTACTGCATAGCTTGACTTTAAAATGAGATTTTAATCAGCTACTAAAATAAATTCTGAAAATCAGTGCAATAACCTGCCTCCCTCATTTACCACTGCACCAATTTCACTCTTCAGTTGCTATGAAACCACTGGCTTAGCCACGACAAATACACTGGCCTGTTCAACCGAGATCACTTTTAGGAACTATTGACAAACAGTCAAAATGCAGAATGTACATACACTTAAAAAAAACCTTCGAAAAGTGTGGACAGTCCTGCAGAGGGTGAGATTTTTAACTCCGCTTCCTTAATGACGCAGCAGAAGTGTGCTGTGTGGTGTGAAACTTTCCAGACGGATGAGGCAGTTATGAAACACTGGAGAAATATTAGACTGCAGAGCTTCTCCAGCTTGGGAAAATTTCCAAATTAGATTTTCTCAGGCCTACTTTCCATGTATATTGCTATAAAATCTCCTCACAAAACAATAAAATACGGTTTGCCGACACGGTTCAATAACGCCCTTCTACACTGATAAATGAAAGTGTCAGACACAGACAGCCCTAAACTAAAACTAGGGATAAGTTCTGCCTCGCACTGATCAAAGTAGCTCCAATCAGCACGAAGCGTTCAGTAATACAATGACAAGACGTCGTTCTCTCAGGCAAACATGTATAAAGATTGGAAATCGATACCGTTGCCGACTCCTCAGTAAGGAAAGTAGCCATTGGCTGTCCTAAAAGTTGCTTGAAAAGTTGCTAAATGATGTCATCAGCTAATTTGCATAATAATTAATTTGCGTTTTTAAGAAATAAACAGTGTGGGACAGAAAAAAGTGCATTGTGATTGGAAATCGACCCTGTTACCAACCCCTCACTAAGGAAAGTAGCCATTGGCTGTCCTTAAAGTCGCTTGAAATGTTGCAAAATTATGTCATCAGCTAATTTGCATAATAATTAATTTGCGATGTTAATAAATAAACAGTGTGGGACAGAAAAAAAGTGCATTGTGATTGGAAATCGACACCGTCAATGACTCCTCAAGAAGGAAAGTAGCCATTGGCTGTCCTAAAAGTCACTTAAAAAGTTGCTAAATGATGTCATCAGCTAATTTGCATAATAATTAATTTGCGTGTTTAATAAATAAACAGTGTGGGACAGAAAAAAGTGCAGTATGATCGGAAATCGACACTGTTGCCGACTGTAGCCATTGGCTGTTCTAAAAAGTCACTGGAAGTTTCTAAATGATGTCATTAGCTAATTTGCATAATACTTCATTTGCATGTTTAATAAATAAAGTTTGGGACAGAAAAAAATGCATTGTGATTGGAAATCAGCTCTGTTGCCGACCCCTCAGTAAGCTATTGGCTGTCCTAAAAAGTCGCTAGAAGTTGCTAAATGATGTCATCAGCTAATTTTCATAATAATTAATTTGCATGTTTAAGAAATAAACAGTGTAGGACAGAAAAATGTGCAATGGGATCAGAAATCAACACTGTTGTCGACTCCTCAGTAAGGAACGTAGCTATTGGCTGTCCTAAAAGTAGCTTGAAAAGTTGCTAAATGACATCATCAGCTAATTTGCATAATAATTCATTGGCGTCTTTAAGAAATGAACAGTGTTGGACAAAAAAAGTGCATTGTGATTGGAAATCGACCCTGTTGCCGACTCCTCAGTAAGAAAAGTCGCTTGAAATGTTGCAAAATGATGTCATCAGCTAATTTGCATAATAATTAATTTGCATGTTTAAGAAATAAACAATGTGGGACAGAAAAAAGTGCATTGTGATTGGTAATCAACACCGTCAATGACTCCTCAGGAAGGAAAGTAGCCATTGGCTGTCCTAAAAGTCGCTTAAAAAGTTTCTGTGTGGGACAGAAAAAAGTGCAGTGTGATCGGAAATCAACACCGTCAATGACCCCTCAGTAAGGAAAGTAGCCATTGGCTATCCTAAAAGTCGCTTGAAATGTTGCAAAATGATGTCATCAGCTAATTTGCATAATAATTCATTTGCATGTTTAGGAAATAAAGAGTGTGGGACAGAAAAAAAGTGCATTCTGATTGGAAATTGGCACCGTTAATGACTCCTCAGTAAGGAAAGTAGCCATTGGCTATCCAAAAAGTCGCTTGACATGTTGCTAAATGATGTCATCAACTAATTTGCATAATAATTAATTTGCATGTTTAAGAAATAAACAGTGTGGGACAGAAAAAAAGTGCATTGTGATTGGAAATCGGCACCGTTAATGACTCCTCAGTAAGGAAAGTAGCCATTGGCTGTCCGAAAAGTCGCTTAAAAAGTTTCTGTGTGGGACAGAAAAAAGTGCAGTGTGATCGGAAATCAGCACTGTTGCTGACCCCTCAGTAAGGAAAGTAGCCATTGGCTGTCCTTAAAGTCGCTTGAAATGTTGCAAAATGATATCATCAGCTAATTTGCATAATAATTCATTTGCATGTTTAAGAAACAAACAGTGTGGGACAGAAAAATGTGCAATGGGATCAGAAATCAACACTGTTGTCGACTCAGTAAGGAAAGTAGCCATTGGCTGTCCTAAAAAGTCACTGGAGGTTTCTAAATGATGTCATTAGCTAATTTGCATAATAATTAATTCGCATGTTTAAGAAAAAAACAGTGTGGGACAGAAAAAATGTGCAATGGGATCAGAAATCAACACTGTTGTCGACTCCTCAGTAAGGAACGTAGCTATTGGCTGTCTTAAAAAGTCACTAGAAGTTGCTGAATGATGTCATCAGCTAATTTGTATAATAATTCATTTGCATGTTTAAGAAATAAACAGTGTGGGACAGAAAAAAAGTGGAAGGTGATCGGAAATCAGCACTGTTGCTGACTCCTCAGTAAGGAACGTAGCTATTGGCTGTCCTAAAAAGTCATTTTAGATGATACAAATTGATGAAAACTAGTTCATTAACTGATATATTCATTTTTATTTATATATATAGGGCTACAGGAGCTTGTAAATTTGAAAGACAGATGAATTGGAACTCAGCTGCAGGCTGGGAGATGTGCGGAACTGACATTGGGCAGCCCTGCTTTACACTGTCGATCCAGTTAATCTGTCAACACAATTTCTGATCTGACCCCCACATCATATCCATGTCCAGCACTGATGCACTCTGACTTTCTGTGAATGCAGAGTATCTTAGCATGTTCATGTAAGAGCAGAAACAGAATAACAGCAATTTATTACATATTTATTGTAACTGTATGCAAAAATAATAGTAATAGTAATAATACTATGAAATAAATATAGTAATAAAAATAATCAATATAATAAGTAGGGCGGCACGGTGGCTTAGTGATTAGCATGTTCGCCTCTCAGCGCTAGGGATTCCCGGTTCGAATCCCCATCTGGGTGGAGTTTCTATGTTCTCCCCGTGTCCGCGTGGGTTTCCTCCTGGTTCTCCGGTTTCCTCCCACAGTCCAAAAACATGGATCAAGTTAATTGAGTTCTCTAAATTGCCCCATATAGAGTGTGTCTGTGTGAGTGAGTGTGTACCCAGCGATGGATTGCCGCCCTGTCCTGAGTGTATCTGCCCAGCGCCCAAAACGTTCTCCCCTGGATGGGCATGGGGAACCTCCCCGCGACCCTAATAGAGGATAAAGCGGGAGATAATGAATGAATGAATATAATAAGTAGGGGTGAGCTGCAATATTCGCTGATTCGACGATTCGATTCGGAGAACCGTAGTCGACTATGAACCTCATAGTCCAATGTACCATTGTGACCACATGGGGGTGCCCATGGCTGCTGCTAAGCATTAGTTTTTACATGAAATGTCTTTGTTGTTGTTATATATATAGCCTTTTGTCAAATAAAATCATCCTAATACTCTTTTTTAGGTTTTTCCTTTGAAGTGGAAAAAAGTCCAGAACGGGAAAAAGTCCAGTCCTAGATCCCATTTACGGTGCTCTAGAAAAACAAGTAAAATATAAAAAAAATTCTTTTTTAAAAACCACGCTTATAGCGCCATCTGTGGTGAAATTTTAAGTGATTCGACTATCAGTCGACTATAGGGAAAATCTGACGAATCAGATTCGACTATGAAAATCCTTAGTTGAAGACACCCCTAATAATAAGAACAGTTTAATATATTCAATGTATACAGCATTTTACTAGCAATCCATCCATTTACTTTACCATCCATCCATTATCTTGCGCTTTATCCTCTACTAGGGACGAAGGGGGAGGGGGTTCCCCATGCCCATCCAGGGGAGAACGTTTTGGGCGCTGGGCAGATACAATCTCCCACTCACTCACACAGACACACTCTATATGGGGCAATTTGGAGAATTCATTTGACCTTGATCCATGTTTTTGGACGGTGGGAGGAAACTGGAGAACCCGGAGGAAACCCATGCGGTCACGGGGAAGAACATGGAAACTCCACCCAGCGCGGGAATCCCTAGCGCTGAGAGGAGAACATGCTAAACACTAAGCCACCATGCCGCCCCATTTTATATTATATTTTATATAGGGGCGGCACGGTGGCTTAGTGGCTTAGCACCCGAAATGTTCTCCCCCGGTTGGGCATGGGGAACCCCCCCGCGACCCTAGAGGATAAGGCAGAAGACGATGGATGGATGGATGGATTTATATATATTTTTATAATTTTACATATTATACTATGATTTTATTCATTCATTCATTCATTATCTCCCGCTTTATCCTCTATTAGGGTCACGGGGGGGTTCCCCATGCCCATCCAGGGGAGAACGTCTCGGGCGCTGGGCAGATAGACCCAGGACAGGGCGCCAATCCATCGCTGGGCACACACTCACTCACACAGACACACTCTATATGGGGCAATTTTTGAGAATTCAATTGACTTGATCCATGTCTTTGGACTCTGGGAGGAAACTGGAGAACTGGGAGGAAACCCACGCGGACACGGGGAGAACATGGAAACTCCACCCAGATGGGGATTCGAATCGGGAATCCCTAGTGCTGAGAGGTGAACGTGCTAACCACTAAGCCGCCCTATGATTTTATTATTTGATATTATATTATTTTCTTCCTAATAACCTGGACTAGCATCACAAACCTATCTTTCTTAATTACAAGATCGATTAGCTATTATTTCACCATATTGTTCCGAGACATTTTGTCCTCGGTGCACCACCATTTAAAGTGATTGATGAGACGAGCCATTTTGTCTTTCAAAACAGATGGTGCTAAAACTTTTAACAAAAAAAAAACCAATGCCGGGGGGGCAGAGCGATATATTAGCGGACCTGTTTAATCACAGCAAACAAACACTGTGGGGCACAATTCCGAACACGCAGCTGGAAAAGGTCAAAATCCTGAGGAACCTGTGCCCCAAGGGGGGCAATCTGCTGCTCCATCCCCAGATGTGACTCAGCCTGTAGACAATGGTCACATATGTCCTATATTTACTTAGTTATTGAGCAGCTATAGCATTATCCAAGCAGTGGAATATGAGTGATGATATATAAATACCCAAACGCAAAACGTTCAAGGTTGACGTCTTTTATCGACTTTATAAGAAAAATTAAACGGGGCACTCCACTTTTCTCCCACAGTCCAAAAAGGTAAACCGAATGCTCCAAATTGCCCCATATAGTCTGTGAATGTGTGAGTGAGCTTGTTCCCAATGATGGATTAGAGCCCTAGTCGGGGTGTATCTTCCCAGCGCCCTGAACGTTCTCCGCTGGATGGGCATGGGGAACCCAGGAACCCCCCTTCATAACCCCCCACCATGCCATGACCATGGTATAGAATTAAACAGAACACAATGGTTAAATGGGGCGGCACGGTGGCTTAGTGGTTAGCATGTTCTCCGCTCAGCACTAGGTATTCCCGGTTCGAATCCCCACCTGGGTGGAGTTTCCATGTTCTCCCCATGTCCGCGTGGGTTTCCTCCGGGTTCTCGGGTTTCCTCCCACAGTCCAAAAAACATGGATCAAGGTCAATTGAATTCTCCAAATTGCCCCATATAGAGTGTTTCTGTGTGAGTGAGTGTATGTCCAGCGATAGATTGGTGCCCCGTCCTGGGTGTATCTGCCCAGCGCCCGAAACGTTCTCCCCTGGATGGGCATGGGGAACCCCCCCGCAACCCTAATAGAGGATAAAGCAGAAGATAATGGATGAATGGATAATGGTTAAATGGTTGAATGCATGTTATTAATTCATTCATTATTTTCCACCTAATCCTCTATAAGGGTTCCGAAGTGGTTTCCATGCCCATCCATAGGAGAACATTTCTGGCACATTCAAAGTCCATTGCAAAAGCTCTTTATACATAATAAGACATTTTTATAGCCATTAAAAAGGTATTGACAGGTGGACAAATTCAGACAGAGCGTATAGGTTGACCACGTCCACCATCTTGAACGTTCTTACTTATGGCGACATCTTCACGAAATTTGATACATGGCTTCTCTGCGCTAACTGAAACCGATGTACATATTGATACCGCTGTCGTCCACCATATCCAACAGTGGCTTAGTGGTTAGCACGTTCATCTTTCAGCGCTAGGGATTCCAGGTTCGAATCCCAATCTGGGTGGAGGTTCAATGTTCTCCCCGCATCCATGTGGGTTTCCTCCCACAATCCAAAAAAACATGGATCAAGGTCAATTGAACACAAACACTATCTGGGGCAATCAGTTTACCTTGATCCATGTTTTTTGGACTGTAGGAGGGAACCTACGCGGACATGGGGAGAACATGGAAACTCCATCCAGATTGGGATTCGAACCGGGAATCCCTAGTGCTGAGAGGAGAACATGCTAACCACTAAGCCACCATGTTGCCCCTAATAATTATTTCAAATTTTATCAAGTTTAATAATATTTTATTTTCAAATAATTTTTTTAAAATGTTCATAATATGGGTGGCAAGGTGGCTTAGTGGTTAGCATGTTCTCCTCTGAGGGCTAGGGATTCCAGATTCGAATCCCCATCTGGGTGGAGTTTCTATGTTCTCCCCGTGTCCACGTAGGTTTCCTCCGGGTTCTCCGGTTTCCTCCCACAAACCAAAAAACATGGATCAAGATCAATTGAATTCTCCAAATTGCCCCATATAGAGTGTGTCTGTGTGTTTGTCTGTATGAGTGAGTGAGATGGATTACACCAATCCACACCTGTCCTGGGTGTATCTGCCCAGCGCCCCAAACGTTCTCCCCTGGATGGGCATGGGGAACCCCCCCGCGACCCTAATATAGGATAAAGCGGAAGATAATGAATGGATGGAGGCTTCCCGGAGCAAACTGAATAGTACTTAAAACAGGGATATGACGTTTCCATATGGGGTACATGGCCAACTGTATGTTCTAGAGTAAGCTCAGCGCACAGCCAGAGAGCCGAACTGACAAAAAGATCCTTAACAAGTAAATATTGGTATATATTTGCTCAGTTTGCTCAGGTAAATATATTTACTGCTGATTTTGAGTTAACATTTTCAGGCGCTACTTACACCGGTATTTTGCTAGCTCTAATTGGATTCCCACAGTGCTGTTCAGGGTTCGACGCACAAAGCAATCTCTAAATTATTTGTCCTGCAGTCTATGGGGACTTGTTAGTTTTTCTGTTTCGAAATATATATATATATATATATATATATATATATATATATATATATATATATATATATATATATATATATTTTTTTTTTTTTTTTTATCACTAGATTCACGATTCAAGAAAGTTTTATCATCATTTGTATCACATGCGGTACATGAGACAGAGACGAAATTACGGCTCCGTTTACCCTGTTCTATTAAAGTAAAATTTTTTATAAAATAAGATATAAAATAAGATATAACACGATATTGATATGTAAAATATAATAAAAAATATACAACTCTAAATTATATAAAATATACAATATACAACTATCAATATAATATAGAATATACAACTTTAAATATAAATATACATACATCCATCCATTATCTTTATCCTATATTAGGGTCGTAGGGGGGTTCCCCATGCCCATCCAGGGGAGAATGTTTCGGGCGCTGGGTAGATACACCCAGGACAGGGCGCCAATCTATCGCTGGACACAAACACACTCTATATGGGGCAATTTGGAGAACTCAATTGACTTGATCCATGTTTTTGGACTGTGGGAGGAAACCGGAGAACCCGGAGTAAACCCACGTGGACACGGCGAGAACATGGAAACTCCAACCAGGTTGGGATTCGAACCGGGAATCCCTAGCGCTGAGAGGAGAACATGCTAACCACTAAGCCACCGTGCCCCCGTAAACGTATATATAATACAGAATATACAATATACAACTATACATAATATAGAACATACAATATACAGTACAACTATGAATATAATATAGAATATACAAATATATTTACATTTACATTTAGTCATTTAGCAGACGCTTTTATCCAAAGCGACTTACAAATGAGAACACCATATATATATATAAATATAAAATATAAATATACATACATATAAAATGTAAAAATATATAAAATGTTGTATAAAATGATATAGATATAAATATAGCACCATATGCAATGTGAAATATAGCAGAAACTATGTATATAAGTGTAAAATGAGATAGATGATGGAATGTTTTGGTGGAGAATGATAAGGTGTCCAGTTGTCCAGGAAAGTGTTGTGGTGTGAAGTGTCCATGAACGTCGGTTTTGTTAGGTGGTGTTTGTGAGTCTCTAGGCACTAGGAGCCAGTCTTAGTACTAGACACCTGTATATATACCACAAAATATATAAAGACTTTAAATAATTTGCAAACAACAAGAAAAAAGGTTAAATACTGATTCTAACAGTCATACATCCCAATCAATTAAATACTTAATAACTTTTCAAAGAAGCTGCTTGGCCATTAAACTGCTCTATGAAATCTATTTGTACCAGCTACTGATTTCTAAATATCAGATAATCCCAATAAACAGGGTGTTAAGACATTAGTAGCCACCCCAGTTACCTGACCTATCTGATGCAACGGCCATATGTTGGTGCCAGAAAACGGAGGGTGGGGGGGGCGGAGGTTAGGAGGCTAAATTTAAACCTAAGACTTCTTTTGGAATGTAAACGCTACCAGAACAACATAAAGTCCAAATAAGCTCACTGCTACTGTTATACTGCCATCAGAAGCACCTTAAGTTCATTAACGACCCTAAAATAAAGGTCTAAAGATACGAAGAATTATAAGGCAATGACGTTCACAGACACGCTTCTATCCTTTGTATTTATAAGGATTTATATTATTTATCCTGTCCGGGCATTAAATGGCGCATTGTAAACTTTCACATTTATAACATTCACTCGGTACATTTTTGAACGTACAATATAAAAACAACGTGCAATATACAAATACATTCACTCAGTTTTCTACATTTTTGAACGTACAATATAAAAACAACGTGCAATATACAAATACTTTCACTAAGTTTTGTACATTTTTGAACGTACAATATAAAAACAACGTGCAATATACAAATACTTTCACTCAGTTTTGTACATTTTTGAACGTACAATATAAAAACAACGTGCAATATACAAATACTTTCACTCAGTTTTGTACATTTTTGAATGTACAATATAAAAACAATGTGCAATATACAAATACATTCACTCAGTTTTGTACAGTTTTATACACTCTTGTAAAAAAAAAAAAAATAAAAAAAAAATTCTGAAAATTTTGTAAATTGTAAATTATAGCGCTTTCTTTTAAATCTCTTTGTTTGTGTAAATTTTAGTATGTGACGCCGAAAAGTATGGCACCTTAATTTTGTTATACCTGGTATAATGACAATAAAGATATTCTGATTCTGATAAAAAAAAAAAAAGCCCAGAAGAGGGGATCCTGAAAACCAGGTCGTCTTAGACTACTTTGCTTACTTCTAAATGTTAAATGCTAAATGTTACAGTGTATAATAAGAAAGGTGCGTTCAACTATTCGTACAGTTGTATCCCATCCGTCGTATGCTTTAATTTACTGACTGTAAACCCCTGGCAGCCAACTTTCCCACCTTAACACCTCAGCAGAACGGCGAAACTACACACCTGTCTCAAGTAGGAACCCTAACAGCATGATTCCAACAACGCCGGATTAGAAGCTCGTGATGCATCGGATGAGCTGTGCAGCCGTACGGATGCAAAAACTCCAAACTATGTGTACTTACAACAGTCTAGAACTCTATACATCCAATCCACACCATACATTAACATAAGGTCGTTTAGTAGACGCTTTTATCCAACTATCCAACATGTGG
>JAFMOC010000069.1:0-22500 GCA_019802505.1 Corydoras sp. C115 | reverse complement strand
AGGGCGCTCACACAAACATACACTATATAGGGCATTTAGGGCATAGTCTCACACAAACAAACACACTATATGGGGCAATTTAGGGCATAGTCATCCACCAAACATACACTATATGGGGCAATTTAGGGCATTATCCTCACATTAGGGTCGCACTATATGGGGCAATTTAGGGCATATCACTCACACAAACATACACTATATGGGGCAGGGCATAGTCACTCAACGTTATGGGGCAATTTAGGGCAGATACACACAAACATACACATATGGGTGCAATTTAGGGCATATCACTCAACAAACATACACTATACAATTTAGGGCACACTCACACAAACATACACTATATGGGGCAATTTCTATCCATCCATCATACACTATATAGGGCAATTTAGCTTAGTATCCTCAAACATACACTAGGGGCAATTTAGGGCATAGTCCCCACAAACATGCACTATCCAGGGGCAATTTAGGGAACGTTACACTATATGGGGCAATGGGCAGATACACTCAGGACAGGACGCCAATCTATCACTGGGAACACTCACTCACACAAACATACACTATATGGGGCAATTTCTATCCATCTATCCATCATCTTCCACTTTATCCTCTATTAGGGTCACGGGGGTGTTCCCCATGCCCATCCAGGGGAGAACGTTTTGGGCGCTGGGCAGATACACCCAGGACAGGATGCCAATCTATCACTGGGAACACTCACTCACACAGACACACTCTATTTGGGGCAACTTGGAGAACTCAATTGACTTGATCCATGTTTTTGGACTGTGGGAGGAAACCGGAGAACCCGGAGAAAACCCACGTGGACACGAAGAGAACATGGAAACTCCACCCAGGTTGGGATTCGAACCGGGAATCCCTAGCGCTGAGAGGAGAACATATCACTAAGCCACCATGCCACCACCCTGAATCCATCCATCTATTATCTACCACATCAGGGTCGTGCGCGGGCGGGGCAGGGGTCCCCATGCCCAACCAGGGGAGAACGTCTTGGGCGCTGGGCAGATACACCCAGGACAGGGCGCCAATCCATCGCTGGGCACACACTCACTCACACAGACACACTCTATATGGGGCAATTTGGAGAATTCAATTGACTGGATCCATGTTTTTGGACTGTGGGAGGAAACCGGAGAACCCGGAGGAAACCCACATGGACACGGGGAGAACATGGAAACTCCACCCAGATGGGGATTCAATCCTGAATGCTCAGCGTGAGAGGAGAACATGCTAACCACTAAGCCACAGTGCTGCCCTGCTGCAATTTATCACTTGTTAATGTAAATTTATACCCAAAAATTTTGCTCCAAATACTTGCAGAAGGCTTTCCATTAAGACTAAAGGGCAAAATCCTGGCTTAGATGCAATTCCTGGTGTATTAGGAGTTATAAAGGCTGCCGTATGTGTGACGTGCAGGTGTTCCGATTCAGTGGCTCATATACTGTATGTTGGAACGTGCACTGATCGATGAGTTTGATATGTCCACTGACATTTAAAACAACCCTCACATCATCAAAGCTGACTGACTGCTTAATGCACTGCTGCTCTCTAAATAAGGAGTAAGCAGGCCATCTAGTGGACAGTCAGAGTATAATATCAGTAAAGAAAGAGTCCTGTGTAACCAATTGGCTAATTCATTCATTCATTCATTCATTCATTCATTATCTTCCGCTTTATCCTCTATTAGGGTCGCGGTGGGGTTCCCCATGCCCATCCAGGGGAGAACGTTTCGGGCGCTGGGCAGATACAGCCAGGACAGGGCGCCAATCCATCGCTGGGCACACACTCACTCACTCACTCACTCAAACACACTCTATATGGGGCAATTTAGAGAACTCAATTAACTTGATCCATGTTTTTGGACTGTGGGAGGAAACCGGAGAACCCGGAGAAAACCCACACGGACACGGGGAGAACATGAAAACTCCACCCAGATGGTGATTCGAACCGGGAATCCCTAGTGCTGAGAGGCGAACGTGCTAACCACTAAGTCACCGTATCGCCCCAATTGGCTAATTCATTCATTATATTCTTCTTTATCCTCTATTAGGGTCATGGTGGGGTTCCCCATGCCCATCCAGGGGAGAACGTTTCGGGCGCTGGGCAGATACACCCAGGACAGGGCGCCTATTTATCGCTGGGCACACACTCCCTCACACAGACACACTATATATGGGGCAATTTGGAGAACTCAATTGACTTGATCCATGTTTTTGGACTGTGGGAGGAAACCGGAGAACCCGAAGGAAACCCACGCGGACACGGGGAGAACATGGAAACTCCTCCCAGATGGGGATTCGAACCGGGAATCCCTAGTGCTGAGAGGAGAACATGCCAACCACTAAGCAATTGGCTAATATTTCAATATATTTAATTAATGTAGCGTCATAGCTTAGTGACTAACTCTGGCACATAGGGGCCTGGATTTAATTCTTAGGCAGGGAAGTCCGAGTCCGAGCACAGTGGCTTAGTGGTTAGCATGTTCTCCTTTCAGTTCTGGGGATCCAGGTTCGAATCTCAATCTGGGTGGAGTTTCCATGTCTCCCCGTGGGTTTCCTCCGGGTTCTCCGGTTTCCTTCCACAGTCCAAAAACATGGATCAAGTCAAGTGAGTTCTCCAAATCGCCCCATATAGAGTGTGTTTGTGTGAGTGAGAGTGCCAGTGATAGATTGGCGCCCTGTCCTGGGTGTATCTGCCCAGCGCCCAAAATGTACTCCCCTGGATGGGCATGGGGACAAACCTTCCCACCCCACCCCACACCACCCCGCCCGCGCACGACCCTACAGTGGAAGATAATTGATGGATGGATTCAGGGTGGTGGCATCCATCCATTATCTTCCACTTTACATGTTCTCCTCTCAGCACTAGGGATTCCCGGTTCGAATACCAATCTGGGTGGAGTTTCCATGTTCTCCCCATGTCCGTGTGGGTTTCCTCCAGGTTCTCCGGTTTCCTCCCACAGTCCAAAAACATGGATCAAGTCAATAGAGTTCTCCAAATTGCCCCATATAGAGTGTATCTGTGTGAGTGAGTGTCTGTGAGTCCTGTCCTGGGTGTATCTGCCCAGCGCCCAAAACATTCTCCCGCCTCACGACCCTAGTAGAGGATAAAGCGGAAGATAATGGATAGATGTGTGTTTTCCTACAAAGCACTGGACCGACGTCATATTGAACCCTATGGATTAGGAATTAAAAGGTGAGGGAATGCTTTGGCTGATATAATGTGCTTTATTTGCACAGTGTACCAAACATCTTCAGAGGACGAACTCTCAAATACGGCTGTAAGCAACTTTACGATGTGTTTCTGACATGGAACAGAGACCTAATGAACAGAATCCCAGCTGGAGCTCGGCTATTATACCAGCTGCTTCATCTAATATTCCTCAGCATCCTCGTGTAACGAGGTTTTTTTTTTTTTACCTCTAGCCACGCTTTATGTTCAGTGGTGTGCATAACGCTCAGGCAGTATGGCTCAGATGTACCTCAGATGTCGCTTTACCTGCAGGTGCATCTGAAGCCAATTAGGTTCCCAGCGTTGAGCCATTAAAAAGCTTGCAGAGCTTCTGTTTAACGCTGGATCGTTACAACCTCATGTGTTGTCCTCTCTTAAATGCCTCCAATCATGTAAGAGGGTGGACATAACTCCCATTTTGGCCAAATACACCCAGGACAGTATTTAAAATCCATCACTGGGCGTGCACACACACACACACACACACACACACACACACACACACACATACACACACACACACACACACACACACACACACACACAAACACACATTATATCCATACATCCATTATCTTCCGCTTTCTCCTCTACTAGGGTCATGGGTGGGCCATCCATCCATCCATGCCCATCCAGGGGAGAACATTTGGGGTGTTGGGCAGATACATCCGGGACAGGGCGCCAATCCATTGCAGGGCACACACTCACTCATACAAACACACTCTATATGGGGCAATTTGGAGAACTCAATTGACCTTTATCCATGTCGTTGGACTGTGGGAGGAAACTGGAGAACCCAGAGGAAACCCTTGCGGACACGAAGAGAACATGGAATCTCCAACCAGATTGGGATTCAAACAAGGAATCCCTAGTGCTGAGAGGCGAACATGCTAACCACTAAACCACCGTGCCTCCCATACACACACACACACACATATATATATATATATATATACACACATATAAATTTTTGACATTGTTTGTTTTGAATAGAAATTTATAAAACATTCATTCATTCATTATCTCCCGCTTTTATCCTCTATTAGGTTCGCGGTGGGGTTCCCCATGCCCATCCAGGGGAGAACGTCTCGGGCGCTGGGCAGATAGACCCAGGACAGGGCGCCAATCCATCGCTGGGCACACACTCACTCACTCAAACACACTCTATATGGGGCAATTTTGAGAATTCAATTGACTTGATCCATGTTTTTGGACTGTGGGAGGAAACCGGAGAACCCGGAGGAAACCCACACAGACACGGGGAGAACATGGAAACTCCACCCAGATGGGGATTCGAACCGGGAATCCCTAGCGTTGAGAGGCGAACGTGCTAACCACTAAGCCACCGTGCCGCCCTTGAAATTTATAAAACATGATTTTGAAATTAAGTTAAACCAAACTAAACTAAACTAATTCTTTGCAGGCTGAACTTAAGCGTCAGCTCTTCCACCTAAAAGAGAAGAAAAAGGAAACGGCGTCCCAACTGCAGGAAGCCATCGCAGCTCTAAATCAGGAGGCCAAACACCCCCGGGTTGAGCATCGAGCGTCTTTCTGTATGTATGTGTGTGTGTGTGCACATTTGTGTATATTTGTTCAATGGTGGTACAGGAAAGAGAAGGTGGAGCACTAGCTGTAGATAAGGCGGTGTAATTTACTAGTACGTTCTTACTTTGGTCAGGCTATCGTGTCTTCTATGGATGTTGATCAGGAGGAACTCCAGATTCTACAGATAATCAAAGAAGTTTGGTAAAGAACATCAGCAGGAATACATTGTGGATTTTGCCGTGTGGTATTCTTCAGGATTGAATCCAGCTCTGATAAATCTTTCCGATAAGGTGATGTAACCCCGCTTTTCATGTTCTGGAAGGTTGCGAGAAGTCTAAATATTGAAACAAGAAAAATATTGTCATTAAAGTTTTAACATTGATTTGAAGAATGTAAGCTTTACCCAATATGACAACGGGACTATTCATGTTGATGTGGCAAAACTAATCAAGAACCCATAATTGTTGGGTGTTCAAGTTCCAGAAGCTGAATATGTCCACTGATCCCCCTCAGCCCCTTGTGGAAAAGTTTACTAGTGTTTTCTATTATACAGAAAAACCCAAAACTCAAATGCCAACCAGAGAAACGCCAGTACTAACGTTTTTCCGTTCTCTCTCAAAGAAAGACTTTGCATTTGAAAGCGATGACCTCTCGGACGTTACTGGAGGTAAGAAGGATTTATCTGGACAAGAGGTTCAAGACCTTGGCCATTCAAGCCAGACACCTGAACCTGAAGTCAATCGAGATGTTCTTCTAGAAAGAACGGGTACACTCGGAGAACAGAGTAATACCAATAATGAAGCAGCAGGAAATGACCTTAATAAAGGACTTGAAATGACCTATAAAGACTCCAGCCAGGGTAACAAGAGGGGGACAGATGGCGACTCAGTCATACCGTCCAAATCGAGGAGCCAAAGTGGGAATATTTTAATCATAGATGAAGACAGTAGTGGAACACTGGGTGTTGAAGGACTAGTGAATCCAGCTCAAGACATTCGAGACAATCCAAAGGTTGGTACAACATCCAATAGCGGCAGTTTGGGCACGTTGGCTCCAACGGCCAGTGAGAAAGCTTTATTTGCTGACCTCAGGACAACAGATAAGCCTAAAGAAGTTGAGAGCACAAATACAGAACGTACTTCATTCCAAATACGCTCTACAAATATCAATAATCTCAGCGTATTTGAAAATCAGACGATGACGTTGACTGAAGGTCATCATGTTCTATGTAATGGTACTGGGACGGTTGTGAGGACAAATGAGGAATCGCATACACCGTCAACCTTAATGCACAATACTGAGACTAGTACCAATAAATGTGAGAAACCAGAAATGAATGGTCCAGAAACTGAGACTGACCAAGTGTTGGTTGAAGAAGAACCAATGGCAGGCCTTCCAGATCCAAGACTTAAAGACAGAGAGACAGATTTCTATAGAATATTAAAAGACGAGTTGAAAACACCAAGCCAAACAGAAGGATCTATTGATGCCGCCAACGATAAAGAAGATAAAGAGATAAAAAAGCATGAAGTGGACAATAAAGCCGAGAAAGACATCTTAGAAAGCACTACAGATTCTCCTGAGTTCTTCACATCCAGCAGGGTCAGCTTGCCCCAAGGCCCAAAAGTGGAAAAGCTTCCGCAACGACCCTCAATTTTTACCGGACTTAAAGCATTGAAAAAAGACGACGTAAACAATTCTACGCAATCTGAAAAGAAGACGCAAAAATCGGCTCAGCGGCAGCTCTTCTCCGATCAGCGTTCCAAAAGAGAGTCCAAAGGAAATATCCTTGAGCAACTCTCTCAGCTGCTGAGCTTCGATTCCAGCAAATTGGGAGCCAGGAAGGAAAAGGAAAGCACTACAAGTCTTGTAAAGTCTCCCGTAGCTGAGGTAGTACCAGCTCTGGAAATGCTTACTGATGAAAGCACGCAGGACGATTCAGTCGTATACGAAGTGGACGTCAAATCCACAGAGACAGCTCTGGATGCATTCAAAGCGTTCTTTACTCCTAAGCCAATGACGAGGGACACCGCGGACATGGAGTCCGTAAAACGGGCGTTCAACCCTGAAGCTATTCGAGCTATTTTTGACAGAAATTATGGCAAGTCTCCGGACAACAAGAACAGCGCTGATGTAAAAGTACGCATTTTTAACAACCATTACAACGTTAACTGTAAACGTATACACTCACTGGTCACTGTATTTGCTCCACCTCATTGTTTCTACACTCACGGACCATTTTGTGATAGATGTACATAGTAGTTTGACAATTACAGAATATAAAATGTTTCTCTATATAGTTCATAGTTTTCTCTACATAGATGGCTGCTATAGCTTATATTTTATTTTTATTTCTTATTGCTACTATATTTTTATATTTACATTTTTATCATAGCACTGCTATATTTATTATTCATTCATTCATTATCTCCTGCTTTATCCTTTATTAGGGTCGTGGGGGGTTCCCCATGCCCATCTAGAGGAGAACGTCTCGGGCACTGGGCAGATAGACCCAGGACAGGACGCCAATCTATCGCTGGGCACACACTCACTCACACAAACACACTCTATATGGTGCAATTTGGAGAACTCAATTGACTTGATCCATGTTTTTGGACTGTGGGAGGAAATCGGAGAACCCGGAGGAAACCCACGCGGACACGGGGAGAACATGGAAACTCCACCCAGATGGGGATTCGAACCGGGAATCCCTAGCGCTGAGAGGAGAACGTGCTAATCACTAGGCCACTGTGCCGTTATATTTATTATTATTTATAATTATTTTTATTTTTTTCACGTAATATTTACATTTAAAGAATTTTAATTCTACCACTTTGGGTAATTTGAATCCCTTAATTTCAAGTTAATGTAATTTATTTATAGAGTGTTTTTTTACAATAGGGGCGGCACAGTGGTTAGCACATTCGCATCTCAGCACCTCAGCATCTGGGTGGAGTTTCCATGTTCCATGTGGGTTTCCTCCGGGTTCTCCAGTTTCCGCCCACAGTTCAAAAACATGGATCAAGTCAAATTAATTCTCCAAATTGCCCCATATAGAGTGTGTCTGCGTGAGTGAGTGTGTGTCCAGTGATAGATTGGTGCTCTGTCCTGGGTGTATCTGCCCAGCGTCCGAAACGTTCTCCCCTGGATGGGCATGGGAACCCAACCGCGACTCTAATAAAGGATAAAGCGGAAGATAATGAATGAATGAATAATAAATATAGCAGTGCTAGAATAAAAATGTGGTCCTCATCCTCATCAAAAACCTTGGCCCTCACAAAGTTTCTTCCTTATAATAACAACATAACAGGGGTTTTTCTTGCCACTGTCGCTCTGGCTTGCTCTTTGGGGGTTTAAAGGCTTATAACACTGTAAAGCTGCTTTGTGATAATGTACTATTGTAAAAATCCATTTTTCTTCCATCATCTTCCGCTTTATCCTATATTAGGGTTGTGGGGTTCCCCATGCCCATCCAGGGGAGAACGTTTCAGGTGCTGGGCAGATACACCCAGGACAGGACGCCAATCTATCACTGGACACACACTCACTCACACAGACACACTCTATATGGGGCAATTTTGAGAATTGAATTGACTTGATCCATGTTTTTGGACTGTGGGAGTAAACCGGAGAACCCGGAGGAAACCCACAGGGACACAGAGAACATGGAAACTCCACCCAGATGGGGATTCGAACCGGGAATCCCTAGTGCTGAGAGGAGAACATGCTAACCACTAAGCCACGTTTGCGTTAGTTATCATCTTTTAATGCACAGCATGCTATGGTAGGACATTGACATGGTAGCATGGTAGGACATTCTTAATTGAATTATATTCTTAATTGGTGAATTATTCCCAGTATGGCAGTGACATGAAGGTGAAAGCGAAATACAAAAGCATTGATGGTGGTATGAATAAAGGAGGAGGATTTAGTCGTATTAGAGACGAACACCAAGTCCACAGAGACAGCTCTTGATGCATTCAAAGCATTCTTTACTCCTAAAGCAATGACGAGGGACTCTGCAGACATGGACTCTGAAGTTAAAGCAACAGTAAATGTAAAAAAGAGAGACAGTGCCTCAGGTGTTGCTGTTTTTCGTTAGTCATCATCTTTTAATTATCAATGCTCACAGCATGCTAATTGCAGGACATTTTGGATTGGTGAATTATTCCCAATATGGCAGTGACATGAAGGTGTTATGAATAAAGTTTAAGAAGGAGGAGGATTAGAATAGATTAGTATTAGAATAGAACGCCAAATCCATAGAGACAGCTCTTTATGCATTCAAAGCATTCTCTACTCCTAATTCTTTACTCCTAAACCATTAATGAGGAACACTGCAGACATGGACTCCAAAAAAAGGCTTTCTTTAACATTTACTTTTGCTTGAACTTCAGAGACAGTACCTCAGGTGTTGCTGCACAGTTTGTTATAGTTATCTTTTAATTATCAATGCTCCGATTTATCAATATTTCCGATTGGTGAATTATTCCCAGTATGGCAGTGACATGAAGGTGTTTACAAAATACAAAAGCATTGACGTTGGTATGCATAAAGGACGAGGATTTAGTCTCAAGGGCGGCACGGTGGCTTAGTGGTTAGCATGTTCTCCTCTCAGCACTAGGGATTCCCAGTTCGAATCCCCATCTGGGTGAAGTTTCCATGTTCTCCCCGTGTCTGCGTGGGTTTCCTCCCACAGTCCAAAAACATGGATCAAGTCAACTGAATTGTACAAGTTGCCCCATATAGAGTGTGGTGTTGGACTGTCCAGTGGTGTCTGTCTTATGTGTCCCTAATGAGAGGGATTGTGTGAAGACCATGTGTGTCCAGTGATAGATTGGTGCCCTGTCCAGTGATAGATTGGTGCCCTGTCCAGTGATAGATTGGTGCCCTGTCCAGTGATAGATTGGCGCCCTGTCCAGTGATAGATTGGCGCTCAGGATAAAGCGGACGGTCATGGATGGATGGATGGATGTGTTGTGCTGAATCTCCCACAGTCCAAAAACATGGATCAAGTCAATTGAATTGTACAAATTGCCCCATAGAGAGTGTGTTTGGGTGTGTGTATGTGTGTGTGTGTGTGTGTGAGTGTGTGTCCAGTGATAGATTGGCGCCCTGTCCAGTGATGGTTTGGCACCCAGGATAAAGTGGACGGTCATGGACGGATGGATGGATGTATTGTTAGGTTTCAAATCTCACACAGTCCAAAAACATGGATCAAGTCAATTGAATTGTACAAATTGCCCCATATAGAGTGTTTGGGTGTGTGTGTGTTTGTGTGTGAGTGAGTGTGTGTCCAGTGATGGATTGGCGCCCAGGATAAAACGGACGGTCATGGATGGATGTATTGTTAGGTTCCAAATCTCACACAGGCCAAACAGCTACGGAAAAATTTTAGTTTCGAACCTCAAGCCGACCCAGTCAGCTACTCAGTCAAACACACCAACTGGCAGAAACTTCTGTCCTGATGCTGGAACCCTCAACCTATGTACGTACATACGTACGTTTCTTGTAGAAACAAGAAGGGGTACTTAATAAAGTGACTGGTAGTTGCATGTTCTGCTGTATTCTGATTACATTTCCCTTCTCCATCAGCTTCCCGAGAGTGTGGAGAGGACTCCGGGACGTTTGCAAGCTGTCTGGCCCCCTCCGAAGCCCAAAGACGAGGAGGAGAAGATAGGGTTAAAGTACACAGAAGCAGGTACAGGGTGGATGTGCATACATACACACCGGCAAGACAGGAGAGCTAATATTTGCCATTTGCCCTGAGTGAAATATTTATTTTCAATGTTATGGTACAAAGGTTCCCAAACAAATGCAAATAATGCTCCACCCTCAACCTTTCTACTGCCCATTAAATTATTTACCCATGATTTCAAATGCAGTTTAATGCCACACGCATTCCAGAAATGTCCAGAAACACATTTGCTCAGCGTACACTATTCAGACTTTGACACTTGGCGATCACATGATTACTGTTGACACTCTGTGTAAAGCCTTCTCGTCAAATATCCTGTAAGCCAGCAGGGTGTGGAGTCTGCAGACACTCCTCAGGCACAAACAGTGTGACTACTCTTATCTCAGATAAGAATCAGCCACCCAATTTAATCACCCGCAAAAGTCATGCAAGGCAACACTGCTAAATGTTTATAACAGACACACATACATATATAATATTAATATATTAATATATAATATATAATATATATTAGGGGTGAGCTGCAATATTCGCTGATTCGACGATTCAATTCAGAGAACCGTAGTCGACTATGAACCTCATAGTCGAATGTACCATTTTGACCACATGGGGGTGCCCATGGCTGCTGCTAAGCATTAGTTTTTACATGAAATGTCTTTGTTTTCGTTATATATATAGCCTTTTGTCAAATAAAACTCATTAATCTGAGTGTTTTAGGTTTTTCCTTTGAAGTGGAAAAAAGTCCCATTTACGGTGCTCTAGAAAAACAAGTAAAATATAAAAAAAAATATTTTTTAAAAACCACGCTTATAGGCCATCTTGTGGTGAAATTTTAACTGATTCGACTATCAGTCGACTATAGGGAAAATCTGACAAATCAGATTCGACTATGAAAATCCTTAGTTGAAGACACCCCTAACACACACACACACACACACACATATAGATATATATATATATTATAATATATTATATATATATATATATATATATATATATATATATATATATATATATATATATATATATATATATATATATATATATATATAGGCACTTGATTGATGCCCTGTCCTTGGTGTATCTGCCCAGTACCCAAAATAAAATGGATGGGCATGAGAGATTCTCACCCCCAATATTATATATATTTATTATTTTGTAATATTTACTACATTACTAGAATTACTATAATAATAAGAAAGGCATGCACTTTTTCTACGTTTGTCTGTCTGTTCTAACAGTATTTTATTTCCACAGAGCACCAGGCAGCTCTTTTACATCTAAAAAGAGAGTGCAAAGAAGAGTTGGAGGCATTAGAGGCAAGTCACCATGAATGTGGCTGTTAACCGAGCCATGATTTTACATTTAATTATTTAGCAGTAGTTCCCATTTCAAGTTAATTACAGGTGAAAAAACAACGTCAGTAAGTTAAGAAGCAACCTGCTGAAGTGCAGTATTCGTAAACTGGGTTGTATTGTTAATTAGGTTTTATTGATTATGATTAGTGTGACCCACTCTGTTTAAAGCATTCATGTCCTGCAAAATTTGGGGCTGATTTCTCCACAGTCTATTTTTTTTTATTAATATATTCATACATATATATTTAATATAACAAAAATATATATACAATAAATACATGAAACCTTGAATCTATAATCTATGAAAGTTGAACTTTTTGATTGGAATGATGGAAATTAGTGGTTAGCATGTTCTCCTCTCAGCACTAGGGATTCCAGGTTCCAATCACAATCTGGGTGGAGTTTCAATGTTCTCTCCGTGTTCGCATGGGTTTCCTCCGGGTTCTCCGGTTTCCTCCCACAGACGGTCCTATCTAAAACATGGAACAAGTCAATTGAATTCGCCAAATTGCCCCATATAGAGTGTGTTTGTGTGTGTTGGTGTGTGTGTGTGTGTGTCTGTGTGAGTGAGTGTGTGCCCAGGGATAGATTGACGACCTGTCCTGGGTGTATCTGCCCAGCGGCTAAAATGTTCTCTCCCGGATGGGCATGAGGAACCCGCTGTGATATATATATATATATATAGTATATATATAGATATATTATATATATATATATATATATATTCATTCATTCATTATCTCCCGCTTTATCCTCTATTTAGGGTCGCGGTGGGGTTTTCCCCATGCCCATCTCAGGGAGAACGTCTCGGGCGCTGGGCAGATAGACCCAGGACAGGGCGCCAATCCATCGCTGGGCACACACTCACTCACACAGACACACTGTATATGGGGCAATTTTGAGAATTCAATTAACTTGATCCATGTTTTTGGACTGTGGGAGGAAACCGGAGAACCCGGAGGAAACCCACGCAGACACGGGGAGAACATGGAAACTCCACCCAGATGGGGATTCGAACCGGGAATCCCTAGCGCTGAGAGGCGAACGTGCTAACCACTAAGCCACCGTGCTGCCCCATATATATATATATTTGTTGTTAGATTTGAAATTTTTGACATGGTTCATTTCAAATAGAAGTTTAATGTTAATGTCACATTAAATTAAATTGAACTAAACTCCTAAACTAATTGCTTGCAGGCTGAATTAAAGCTTCAGCTCTTCCACTTAAAAGAGAAGAACGAGGAAACGGCGTCCCAACTGCAGGAAGCCATCGCAGCTCTAAATCAGGAGGCCAAACACTCACGGGTTGAGCATCGAGATGTGGCCGTATCAACAAATGACAGCTGCACACCGTGTACAAACCGAACCGTGGCCATCCAGACCGACCGGGAAACTTTCCTTAAACCGGTGGAGGAACCAAATTTATGCAGCGGCTGTAGTCCACATCCAGATTTACCTAAAAAGCTTGATGTTGCTTCCATTAAGTCTGAGTCCTTTTGGGGCCGCAAAGAGTCTGATTCCACACATAATCTTCCAGTTTTACCTTCATCATCACCACACACCCTCCACCTCCACCAGTCTGTACTTTAACAGTTGGACTCAAACAGTAATTCAAATAAAATATCATCAGGCAACGGCCAAATGATATCCTGCAGAGTCGATGGATAAGTACCTCAGTTCCAACACCACCCATTGGTTTCACCCCCTCCATCATCATCATCATCACCAACCATTATACCTGGTCCCTTTCTCCTCCACCATCACCCTCCACTTCCAATAACATCAGGTCCTTCTTTTCCTTCCACCACCACCACCACACCTCCACTTCCAATAACATCAGTTCCTTCTTTCCCTCCTCCACCACCACCGCCACCGCCGTTTCCACCACCTACAATAACATCTGGTCTATTTCATACATCCCCTACACCTACAACAGCTGGTCATTGTCCTCCCCCCGCACCACCACCTCCTACTGGAAACGGTTTGCTTACCTTTAAGTCCTGGAAGGGAAGCCCCAGAGAAAGCCAAGGGTGGAAACCCATTTGTGCATGAAACTCTTTACTGGTCCCACAGGATACAAATTACAGCACAACAGGTAGGTCTCACACACCTACACCGTCAACTGTTCCTTTTGTAAGTAGCTTATCCTTATTAGGGTTGTGAGGGAGAGCGCTTATTGACCAGAAGTTGGGAAAACCTGGTGGAGCCACATCACATTACAACTACAGGGAATTTTGGTAGCTCCAGACAATTTATTGAACCCAAGCAGACCGTGGGAAATCAACCCCATTCCCCTACACCAGCAATTCTGCTAAGACAATTATTCGTAACACTTTCTATGAATCCGGTATTCATAATGCAGTATAAGTGCAATTTATAAAGTATTCATAACAAACTTTTAAACATTTGTTATAAGCCTTTGTTAATGTACATAGATTTTCACAATCATAGTCATAAACTGTTATAACAATTTGACATAATGCTTATAACACAAAGTGACATAATACATTATAATATGAACTTATTTCAACTTTTGATTCTTTGGATGTTTAGACTTTCTTACTTAAAACAAGATGATTCCACTTTACTTAAAGTCTGTAAAGAGCAGTTATAAGCTTTTATAAGGCATTATGTACTACTATGTATGCAGTCTCTTTCAAAAAGGTAATTAATGACAACACTTTACTTTATGCCTGTAAAGAGGGCTTGTAAGCTTTTTTTATAAACATTTATGAACACTTAGTCATTTTTTCAGGAAAAGTGTTCATTAACCTACAAATCAAACCGTTATAAGGCTTTAAAATGGTCGCTGGTCCTCTATAATAATTTGATAAAAAGTAAAAATATATACTTATTAGTGTTATTGCCATATATGGGAATAGACGCTCATACATCATAGTCCATAAATTTGTTATACAACAATTTGACACAAAGGCTTTCCAACCCAAAGTGACATAACGCATTATAAATATGAACTTATTTCAATGTTTGATTCTTTGGGTTTTGTTTCTACATTCTTACTTAAATCTATAATAAATCTATAAAGAAAAGCATTTATAACCTTTTATAAGCCATTATGTCGTACTATGTATGCAGTCCTATTTCAAAGAGTAATTAAATACCAACACTTATAGCTCATAAGCTTTTATAAACAGTTTTTATAAGCTCTTAGTAAAGTTTATTTTCAGGAAAAGCATTCGTTAAACCACAAACGTTATAAGCTTTATGTCGCTGGGTCTCTATAATAAGTGGATTAACAGTTAAAAATATATAATTAGTGTGATTGCCATATATGGGGAATAGACATTCATAATCATAGTCGTAAATTGTTGTTGAAATTTTTGACATAAGGCTTTATAACCCACGGTGACATAATGCATTATAATATGAAGTTATTTCAACGTTTGATTTCTTTCAATGTTAGACATTCTTTTTAGACACTTTACTTAAAGTCTTTAAAAAAAAAGATTTATAAGCTTTTATAAAGGCAATTATGTACTACTATGTATGCAGTCCTTTCACAGAGGTAATTAATGACAACACTACTTTATGCCTTTTAATGAGAGCTTATAAGCTTTTATAACAGTTATGAGCACTTACAGTATAAAGCTCTTTTTTAAACAAAAGCATTATAAGGCTTTTATGTCCCACTGGTCTCCTATATCAACTTGATGAACAGTTAAAGTATATAATGGGTAAAATGCATTAGGCCAGTTTGTGTTTATTAAGCCTTATGGCATGAACACCTCATAGATGTGGAACATTAAAACAAGGCCCACCCCACAAGTATTATAACACATTAGAAAATACTTCATAAAGCTTTATACATGTGGTAATATGCATTATGAACACAGAGTTTAGGTAAAGTGTTACCAAATTATCATTTCAAAGGTCCATTGTTTTAAACAAACTAGTCAGTTTTAGAAGACAGCGGGTCACCTGTAGATGGTGCTAATGTCATTTCAACTGAAATGCAAGCAGCAAATAAAGTAATCAAAGTGATTTTAATTTGTTGCCAACTGTGCTCACAACAGAGGAATCAGGTCCTCCATATTTAATCCATCCCTGCAACACACACACATATACACACTGAGTGAAGTGAGCACACGTGCCCGGATGCAAGCACCCGGGAGAACTTTGGGTTAGGTTCCTTGCCCAAGGGCACTTCAGCCATAGTACTTGTTGAGACCGTGAATCACGCCGAGGACCTTCAGGTCACACAACGCTGGTTTTCTTCTGGTTCAGTTCCCCAAGCCCACGACCAGGTCCACAAGCCTCAAATAAGATTATTAATAGGAGAAGCTGAGATTTAAGCCAGGATTCCTCTTTACCTCAAAACAATACCTCAAGTCAGTTACGATACTGTACTGTACTATAACGTATACGATACAGTACAAATACTGACAGTACAGTACACTTTGTAAAAACTATTCTGGAAAAACTTTCCTATGTCTGTAAATGTGGCCACAATAATGCCTTAAATTAGTTTTTCAATTCATTTCATCTTCAGCTTAATTCTCTACTAGGGTTGTGGGAGGGTTCCCCATGCCCATCCAGGGGAGAACGTTTCAGGCGCTGGGCAAATACACCCAGGACAGGGGGCCAATCTATCGCTGGCACAAGGACACTCTCACTCACACACACCAATACTCTTACATGGGGCATGTTTTTTGGACTGTGGGGAAGAAACCGGAGAACCCGGAGAAACCCACGCGGACACGGGGAGACCATGGAAACTCCACTCAGATGGGGAGACTTCGAACCGGGAAATCCCTTAGCGCTGGAGAGGACTAACGTGCTAACCACTAAGCCACCGTGCCGCCGCCTTAAAATTAGTTTTTATTCATTTATCTTCATCTTAATTCTTTACTAGGGTTTGAGGGGGGGTTCCCCATGCCCATCCGGGGAAACGTTTTTAGACAGATACACCCAGGACAGGGCGCCAATCTATCACTGGGCAAACACCCACACAGACACACTATTTATAGGGCAATTTACCTTTAAATCCATGTTTTTAACTGTGGGAGAGGAAACCGGAGAACCTGAAGAAATCCCACACTTACACGGGCGAACATGGAAAACTCCACCCAGGATGGGGATTTTTCGAAAAACGGAAATCCCAGGGCTGAGTGGTGAACGTGCAAACCACTAAAGCCACCGTGCCGGCCCATGCGCCAATTAAACATATTTTTTGTAAAAGCTACCTTAATGCCATTAAGCTGTAAAATATATTTAAATATTAACATTATTCTTTACTGAAACTAATAAGGGCGGCATGGGTGGCTTAGTGGTTAGCATGTTTCTCCTCTCATCGCTAGGATCCAGGTTGGAATCTCAATCTGGGTGGAGTTTCCATGTTCTCTCCCCGTGTCCCCGCGTGGGGTTTCCTCTGAGTTCTCCTCCGGTTTCCTCCCACAGTCCAAAAACATGGATCAAGGGGTCAATTGAATTCTCCAAATTGCCCCATATGGAGTGTGGTCTGTGGGTGAGTGTGTGCCCATCGATAAATTGGCGCCCTGTCCTGGGTGTGTCTGCCCAGCCGCCCGAATGTTCTCTGCTTAAATGGGCCATGGGGAACCCCCCCCCCCTTCCCCGTGACCCTAGTAGAGGAATAAAGCGGAGATATATGGATGGATGGAACTGAAATAATATGTGGAAAATCTAGGCAGTGGCTGTTCCTCATACGTTTTGATCGTATGGCACTTTTATAGGTAACACGTTGCATTGCATAGTTTTTAACTAACTCTCCGTGGCTTACCACAAAGAAACTGCTCTGTGAAAACAGGAAGAGGGACAATTTTGGGACTTTTGTTTCAGACTTCAGGGAGGTCCAAGTATAAACCACAGCAAGTACCTCTAAGTCATGCCCTTCATGACCTCTAGTGTGGTTGGGCAGTTTTGAGGCTCCATTTCCTGGTGCCATCATTTTTCCTGACTCCGCTAGAGGCTTGGCTCGAGCCAAATAGCTCTCGGCTGGTTCTTTAAATTGTTTTTTAATGGGTAGCAATTCTTACCGCTCCACCTTCAGATTTCACGGAGCTCTCGGCCAAATTAAACTGAGACGCTGAGAGCCCAGTCAGTATGTTTCCACTTGGTTTTAAACATTTGCTTGTTTTGTGGGGTCGTTTAGAAGCAGCCTTGTCTGGCTTTGAAGTGTGAACGCATAGCTTGTTAGCTCCTGTAGAAAAAAAAGAACCTTCATTATTCAAGATTATGTTGAAATAGCCGGGGGAAAAAGGGAAGGCTTTGAGAAAACCCATACTGTGGGTGGGTTGTCTGTAGTGGCTGCCTTCATCCTCAGCTCTCTGTCTCTTTCTCTTAGAACCGATACGCTGTTGTAAGCTCCTGAGGGCCGCCATAATAAACACCGAGGACTTGCTAAGACTGTTCCCAAAATGGCTTCACCTCCAAAAGAAACCCCTCTCTCTGAGGCTTATGATAAGGCAGTCCAAAGCTAAGAAGGTATTATTTTTTCAAGTTTCTATAATTCTATTTTTAATTTAGAAGATAATGTCTGGTCACTCAAATCTTTGCATTTGGGTCGTTAAAGGTACGCAGTATGATGATGATGAAATGTGGCTTCATTTCATTAAGTGGGCACCACAAATATTTTCTACAAAAATCCCCTTGTTTTAGAAGACTATAGTGTATATAAAAACAAATGGCCGTAAATAATGGTAAATTAGTTATGAAGAGCCAATACTACATACAACTGGACACATGAGGGTAATGACCTTTTAAGAATCTAGCATAAAGGTTTTAGAATAATGAAGTGCGTTTGGCTTGGCGCCATGCATCAATATGAGATCTCGTCTAAAAGATGTACCAAATGCTTAAATAGATGGAAATACAGAAGTTAGCTTATTCTATGCCATTAGATATATATATAATGACTATATATGATATATCATATATATATATACGGGATATATAGATATTATATATTGGCTTCTAATGGTTCAGCGCGATTAATACATAAATGAATAATTCATTTGCTTACTTCCCCATAAGCAAGTGGTCCAGCCATTGTCTAGTGTTCAGTTCTAGTCGCTTCCTGGTTCACATCCCATATTCTGGGTGGAGTTTCCATGTTCTCCCCGCTGTCGCAAAGTGGTTTCCTCCAAGTGTAATCTCCGTTTTACTTTTCTCAGTACTTCAATAGGCGGGAACAAGTGATCAAGGTATATTCGACGTTTCCAATCCTGCCTCCATATAGTGTGTTTGGTGTAGGTGAGAGTGCACTTACATTTGGTCCATGTCAGCGAAAAGTATTTCAGATTTTAAAGGGCTTAGAATGTAGCAGCAGGGTTCATCAATAAGATACCCGTAGAGCAATGAGGTGTTAAGGGTCTTGCTCCAGGATACCATATCTGTCCATCTTCAGTGGACCCTGGGTCTTATAGACCCCTATAATCTTCAGATTATTGAAATAGCCTTAACACCATCTAATCCATATCAAAATACGCTACCCTGCAATCCTTAGCGATAGATATCAAGCCCAAATAGTCTCACCGGCTGGGAGAGACCGGCATGGGAACCCTCCCCATGCCCATCCAGGCGAGGAGCACACTAGTAGAGAATACAACGAAGACAGATGAAGCGATGGATACTTCCAGGCTATTAGAACCATGAGATGTGCGAACGCATGCTCCACTCCAGGGGACTCGCCAATCTTATAAAATTGATTGACACATCGCATCACTTCGACAGACAGCTACAAACATGAGCATCTAAATATGGGCCAAGACAAATGCTGGAGCATTCAATATTCACTTTGAATCATGCATCTACATCTTGGAATGGCTTTAGACACGCTGAGAACCCGGAGGAAACCCACACGAACACAGAGAACATGTAAACTCACCCAGATTGCAGGATTCGAAACTGAATCCCAGCGCTGAGCTGAGATATAGCTACCTACTAGAGCCACCGTGTGCCAAAAAAAAAAGACCCTAGGCATGATATTTTTTTACTGTTCTCATATTTTTCTACAGTATATTTGCTACTGAATTTGATAAACTTTCTTTAAGGTAAACCTTACCAAAGGGACCAATAAAGTTCCTCGGTCATTTTATCTCTTTAGAGGAAATGCTAACCACAGACTAAGGTCCCAAGCTTTTTCAGATAATAGAAAAATATTTAGCTTTGTTCCCTATTTTTTCAGAAAAGTAAGTAATTTATCCTCGAGAAACCTTGTATAGTCTAAAACAAAACTGTTCTTTCAGAAGCTTCGTTTTTTACCATTATAAACAGTTGATGTTTAATATTGTATTGTGCTGTACATAAAAAAAAGGCATTTTCTTTTTCTTCACTCTGTACTTATGTATCCCCTAGTCTCTCTCTCTCTCTATATATATATATATACCTGTATGTAGTATAGTCTCTCTCTCTCTCTCTCTTATAATATATAATAATATATTGTATGTAGTATAGTCTCTCTCTCTCTAATCTCTGCTCTATATTATATATATCTATATGTAATGTAGTATAGTCTGTCACGCTCTCATCTCTCTCTCTTCTCTCTCTCTCTTCTATATATATATTATTATATATAATATATATACCTGTCTGTAACCTCAGTCTCTCCTTCTTTCTCTCTCTCTCTATATATATATGAGGTATCATCTGTATGTAGTAAATAGTCTCTCTCTCTCTGTCTCTCTGTCCTCTCTCTCTCTCTCTCTCTCTCTCAATACACGTCTCATCCGTCAATCCTCTCATCTCTCTCTCTCTCCTATAGATATCATTATATACCGTATGCCAGTCATGAGTCTCTCTCTCTCCTCCTCTCTACTCTATGATATAAAAGCATATCCAAGTATGTAGTATAGTCTCCTCTCTCTCGTCGATTATATTATATATACATATATAATTGGGTTATCTAGTACAGTCTTCAACATCATGGCCCGCGGTGTGTACTCAAAGATCTACAATTTATTAGCAGATTCCGACAGTCCCTCTAAAAAGACATTCGGACATGCTGCTGCAGTAATGTAGCTCCGCACAGGGGCTTCGTTATGTCAGGACTAGCAATAGAGTGTGTATTGTTCTTCAGTGCTTAATTTCCAGTTCTTTGCTCTGGATTAGTTGTTAATCGCAATTATCCCCCATTCGGGAAAGAAAAAAAACAATATCTTAGCCAGACGTGTGTCTCTCTCTCTCTCTCCCTTTTCTATATAATATATAAAATTTATATATATATAATTTAATAACTTTTTAGATTTTTTTTTTTTTCCCAAAAATTATTATGTATATAGTCCCCCCTTCTCTCTTCTCTCTCTCTCTTTCTATATATATATATATTTTTTGTATGTAGTTAAAAACCCCTTTTTTCCCTTCTCTCGTCTCTCTCTCTTTTATTTCCCTTTTTCTCTCTTCTCTCTCTCTCTCAATTATATATATATATACAGATATTATATATTATAAATCTTTTTTATATATATTATATCTGTATGTATATGTCCTCTCTCTCTCTCTCTCTCTCCTAATAAAAGTTTCAGTCTCTCTCTCTCTCTCTCTCTCTCTCTCTTCTCTCTCTCCTCTCTCTCTCTATATATAATAATGGTAGGGGTTTTTTTTTTTTTTTTCAAATTTTTTCTCCTCCCAAAAACTCCCCTCCCTCTCTTTTCCCTCTCTCCTTCTCCTCTTTTTTCCCCCTCTTCCCTCTCTCTCTCTCTTATATATATATATTTTAGTAGTAAGTCTCTCTCTTCTCTCTTCTCTCTCTCCCTTTTATATTTATATTATATTTTTGTATAATCTCTCCTCTTCACTCTCTTTCTCTCTCTCTCTCTTTAATATTTATAATGTAGTCGTCTCTCTCTTCTCTTTAAAAATTATAATATATAATTTATGTAGTAATCCTCTCTTTTTTTTTTCTTCCTTATATTACTTAAATAAACTCTAAAAATCCTTTTTCTGATCTATTCAATTCAATCACTGCTTTCATTTGAAAATTTTCCGATTGTTAAGGGGCTGGACCAAGCGCTCTCAACTGTTGGATCCCAATACAAAATCTTCACTAGGAAAGGTATAAGGAGGGGGAGCGTTACAGAAATGAACCCTGTCACAAAAATTCCATGAGTATCTTTTTTGTTTCCCAATTTTGAAAACACCGAGGACACAACCTCTTATTTATTCACCCCGGACAGCGCCCTATCACTGGCACACTCACTCACAAAACACTTGTATATGGGGGAATTTAAGCATTCAATTTATCTTGAATCCGTTTTTTTAATGTGGGAAGTGCCCCGGCCGCTCAAGGAGGATGATTCCCCCTTGAGTCTTGGGCCCCCAAGGTTTCTTCCCCAAAAAAACAAAATAAAAAGGGGTTTTTTTTTTGCCCCTGTCGCTTCGGCTGCCTTTTGGGGTTTAAAGCTTTTCCTTCTGTAAAGTGCTTTGTGACAAAGTCTGTTGTAAAAAGGGGAAAATAATAATTAATTATTGACTTGACTTGACTTGGAAAAAAAATTACCTGGGACGGTGAAAATGGAAACCCACCCCCATCAGAATTCAAACCCGGATCCCCGTGCCGAGAGGCGAAATCTAACCGCTAACCCCCGTGCCGTCCTAACCATTTAGTATTTTAAAGTTTTTAATTTTGACCTCCCTATCAACAGGGGTTTTAAAAGGGGGAGTTAAATTGTGTGG
>JAFMOC010000689.1:0-111744 GCA_019802505.1 Corydoras sp. C115 | reverse complement strand
AATAAAGGGATTATAATTGTCCTCAGTCTAAGGGATTATAGTAAGATGTGGCAACTGTTCTTAATTGGATTACATTTTATCTTAATTCTCCTGTTACTTGTTCATATGGGTTTATAGTATTTGTCAGATATTAAGGGATTGTAGTTGTCCTGAGAATTTGAGGGATTATGGTAGTCGTGGCAACAGTTAGAGGAATTATGGCAGTTGCTAGGTATTGGTCTTCAAGAATGTATCCTTATACATTATAGTTATATATTATAGTAGTCGTGGCAACTGTTTGAGCTATTGTAGTAATTTAGTTTGGACACTCCCCTTTTTGAATCACTTATTGTCCATGTTCTCAGTTCCACTTACTGTAAAGATGGACTTTGTAGTTATTCGATTACATTTACATCTATTTGTGAACTACAGTACATACTGTGTACTGTATTCTAATGATTCAGACCTCAATAGTACCCCACAAAACCACAATGTCCATCTATAGTAACTTGAAGTCTATGCACACACCTCCCACCTGCATGTCCTCGCTAACCACACCTGTAAACCTTTGGCCTTCCTCTCCTCCCCCTGCTCGTCCCCGGTTTCCTCCAACTTGCTGATGGGTCAACAAGATTAATTAATGTCTCAGTTTCCAGCCCTGGTTAATGGGAAGGTTGGATCCAGATGTGCATCTGACGTCAAACTGCCATATATGCCGATGCCATGATGCTGTGGCGTCCTCTAAAGGCTCCAGCTAAGATAACGAGAAGAAAGAAAAATCCGAACTAATACTTCATTTATTTAAGACCCTGCCAAAATTTCTATACTCTTCATAACAAGTAGCTTGTCATGGGGCTTTATTTTGCCATTCACCGCAAAGCTTGTTTTGGGGCGTGTTGTAGCATCGATCGTAATGATGTCATCAATGAATGTGTTTTGGTGTCGCGTGCCATCTCTCCTAGCTGTTTAAAAAGCAGGTGTGCTCTGACTTTGGAGGCTTGCTATATTATCTTAATGCGAATGGAGAACACACAGTATAGCGTAGACCATTAGTTCCAAACGGATCTAAGCCCCAGGTGCCGTCTGACTTTGGCGGCTTTGAGGTTCTCCATTTGACTGAATTGTGAACACACAATGTAGTGTAGACTATGTACATGCATTCTTCGATTTAATAGAAATTTAATAGCGTTCAGTGGTGTTGGACACATGCACCTGCATTGATGATTCACCGCCAAGATGGCGACAAACATCTGGCTAGGTTGTTTTTCGAAGGCAAGTTGGCAATACGGCAGGATTTTACGGGAACACACCACCACGCGCATCGGCATACGGATATTTGCAAGCTGCGTGTACTGTAGGGTCCTTTAACTTCTTTCCCCTTTAATGATCCAGTATCTTAGGGCTTATTTCGTTTTCAGATTACAGACGGCATCACATGTGTCTGCAAGTGATCAATACTTTTTCTTTCCTTGAATCCTATAGCCATTGTCCCCAAGTTTTGATTGCTGCTGTTTTTTTCCCCCTTCTCTCTTTCTCCCTTTTTTTTTTTTTTTTTTTTTTTTTTTTTTTTTTTCTTTTCTTTCATTACATTTACATTTAGTCATTTAGCAGACGCTTTTATCCAAAGCGACTTACAAATGAGAACACCACAAGTCAGAAGCCATGGAGAAAACCAACTATACTGTAAGTTCATCAAACCTGATTGTTATTCAAAGCTGCGCCACCCCCCCCCCCCTTTTTTTTTCTAACAGGTATTTGTTAAATAGATGCGTCCTAAGTAGTTTCTTAAAACAGTTTAGAGATTCTGCCTTATGGACAGAGTTGGGAAGATCGTTCCACCATTTTGCAGTGGTGAACGCCACAGTGTGAGAATTAGCTCCTCTGTGAGGTGGAATCGCCAGGCGGCAATCATCACTGGAGCGAAGTAAACGAGTCGGAGTGTATTTTGAAAAGATAGAGTGAAGGTAAGAGGGGGAAGATCCAGAAATGGTTCTGTATGCCAGAGTTAGCGACTTGTACTGAATGCGAGCAGCTACAGGAAGCCAATGGAGGGAAGTGAGTAATGGAGTGACATGAGTTCGCTTGGGCTGGTTAAACACGAGTCGGGCTGCAGAGTTTCATCCAAATTTATCTGTGCCAACCCCATGCCAGCACTCCTCTCTCCATTAATCACACCCTCATACTGACTTTGTGTCAGGTTAGGAGGGTTGGGCCCCTCCTCCCTGCCTCCCGCGTATCGGGTTTCGGCCGTATAGGGCATCCGTAGGTAGGACCCACCCCCTTGAGCAGGGATTGGGTCCTACCTGATCATGTGCGACCTACTGACTGCATTAGAGGCATCCAGGCTGAGCAGCCAGTAGGTCAGCACTAGCTTCAGCTATGTCTCATGCGTCACGTCGGGTGGTTAGTGTGGTTAATGGTAATCATTTATATTTCGCTCTGCATTCAGCGGCTTTTCCGCTGTTTGCGTTTCCTCGGTGTATTTCGGTGCGTGTCACGTATTATCGTGTCCTCAAGGGCGTTCCTGCGGCACCGTTTCCTTTGTTGTAATTTGCTCTCGGCTCCTTCTAGCGGCGTTCCCGCTTTAAGCCATTAAAGAGCTTTTTGTGTCTGCTTACCTGGTCGCCTGGCTCTCTCATTCTACACCGCACCGCGCTGCACCGCCATTTTCCGGTCAGCGTGCACCGATCGCTGACAGAATGCTGACCTCAGATGACTGCTGCCGAGTCCAGGATTCCTCCTCCGGGTAAGCGTTCACTTTTTTCATTATCCTGCACGATTGCGTCCCCCAGCTTTCGTCCTGGGTTTGTTTTTTGTTTTTTTTTGTTTATTAGCGCTAGTAGCATTAGCGCCCATGCTAACCGTGTTTTAGCCGCGTTTCCCGGCTTTCGTCCCGGGTTTGTTTTTTTAGATATATACATCGTTAGCGGTCTTAGCTTCGGAGCTAGCCCGCTTCTATAGTGTGTTTCGGCTGCAGCACTCGGCTACTTGCATCGGTGTTAGCCCCGCCATTAGCCGCGGTTTCAGCAGCAGCATTCGGCTTTTCAGATTGGTGTTAGCCACGCCACTAGCCACGATTTTCTTCGCTGCATCTGGCTATTTAGTTTGGCGTTAGCCACGCTGGTAGCCGCGTTTTCCGCTGCTGCATTTGACTGTTTAAATCGGCATTAGCCACGCCATTAGCCGCCAGCTGCAGCACCTCCAGCTCCAGCTGCAACCTCCAGCTGCAGCACCGGCTTCCTTAGCTCGACATTAGCACTGCCTTTAGTAGAGTCCCCGGCTGCAGCAGCTAGGCTAATTAACCCGGCACTAGCCATGCCAGTACACACCCCAACTGTAGCGATCGGCTTTCTTAGCCTGGCGCCGGCCACGCCGTTTAGATCTCACTGCAGTACTCGCTCCCTGGAGGTTGGAGCAAGGAGGGGTATCGATCGGGTCCCGGAGTATGGGGAGATTGTTCTCCCTCTCCCGGCTTCGGTCAAGCTCCCGGCACCCTGCGACGGGGTGGCGTTAAGGCACTGCCGTACATTATCGGCTGTGGCAGGGTGTTCGACCTGGTCACCAGTCGGCAGCTTTCGGACCGGGAGAGGGTGTTGTTCTACCTGGGCCCGGCGCTGAGGTGGGCCGAAGGCCTAGTGGGTCCTCAGCGAGTCTTTTCGAGTCGGCATTTTTAGCCCGGTTCGCACCGGGTTCCGACGCCGGTTCCTTGGGTGAGCAGGCCGAGAGCGGGCCGGTAGTCCACGGCGCGATCTGGCGCTGTGGGAGATTCCCGGTCCCAGGGTTCACCCACTTAGCGAGTTTTTTCTCGCCGCTCGGGATTCACAGCGCGCTCCTCCGTGCGAGCCTTCTGACTCCACGGAGGACCCGTTCTGCGAGTTTGCTTTTGCCGACCGGTTCCCGCCGCGTGCTCCTCCGTGCGAGTCTCTTGACTCCACGGAAGACCCTTTCAGTGAGCTGGGGCTCGCCTCTCGGATCCCGTCTTCCCGGATCCCGTCGGAGCCTGTCTCCACGGAGGCCCCATTTGTCGAGCGTCCTCTTTACTCCACGGAGGCCCCGTTCAGCGAGTTCTTTTTCACTGCTCGGGTTCTATCTCGCGCCGCATCTCGGGCTGCTTCGCCTCTCAACGGCCCCGCATCCTCAAGGGGTCTCGTGCCACTCGTCAGTCCACGAGGGCACGCCACCCTCACACGGGGGCACAGTGCCGCCGCATCCTTCGCCATGGCGCCCCCGCACTCTCTAGGGGTCTCCACACTACCTTCAAGCCCCCTTTGTTTTCCGTTTCACGGCCCTGGGTGCCTTTGCCCCCCGGTTGTTTTTTTTTGGGGGGGGGGCGATATGTCAGGTTAGAAGGGTTGGACCCTGCCTCCCGCGTATCGGGTTTCGGCCGTATAGGGCTTCCGTAGGTAGGACCCACCCCCTTGAGCGGGGATTGGGTCCTACCTGATCACGTGGGACCTACTGACTGCATTAGAGGCATCCCGTCTGAGCAGCCAGTAGGTCAGCATTAGCTTGAGCTATGTCTCATGCGTCACGTCGAGTGGTTAGTGTGGTTAATGGTAATCATTTATATTTCACTCTGCATTCAGCGGCTTTTCCGCTGTTTGTGTTTCCTCGGTGTATTTCGGTGCGTGTCACGTGTTATCTTGTCCTCAGCGGCGTTCCCGCGGCACCGTTTCCTTTGTTGTAATTTGCTCTCGGCTCCTTTAAGCGGCGTTCCCGCTTTAAGCCATTGAAGAGCTTTTTGTGTTTGCTTACCTGGTCGCCTGGCTCTCTCATTCTACACCGCACCGCGCTGCACCGCCATTTTCCGGTCAGCGCGCCCCGATTGCTGACACTTTGAGTACCGCTAAAAACTTAGATGATGGAGTATGAAGGGGCGTGTCTTATCATTGGTTACCATGTAGATGGACTTTGTTTGGAAGATCACCTAAACTTTACGATCGATTTTGATGCCCTACGGAATGGATGCTAATCCACCACCAAAGTTCTACCTGTATACTATCTGTGATTGTTCTCTTGGTTTTCTATTGGTCGGCACAAACGGGGGATTAACAGGCTGTAAATGTAAATCTACAGTGTGCTTTCATGGACACATAGAATGGGCTGGGTGAGCCAATGACCTGCTAGATCCCACACCAACCTTCCCAAACATATACATACAGTACTGGTCAAAAGTTGGGACATGCCCCCTTCTTACTCAATCATTTATCTTTAGTTTACCATATTGATGGACTTTTTAGTGTTACAGCCTGTTGTCTGTCTGTTTTTGTTAGTACCCTGTTGGTTCTCCCTGTTGATTGGCCAGCACAATCACAGATAGTATACAGGTATGATTTAGGTGATGGATTATTGTCTGTTCCGTATGACGTCAAAATCGGTCCTAATGTTAAGATCACCTTCCAAACAGTGTTCTTTTACGGATGTATGTAGAATGGGCTGGGTGGGTGTTCCTGGGAGCTCTCTCAACTAAGGATCTGAAGTATCTGCCTCTTTCAGTTCTGCTGCTGTAGTCAGTTATGCCAGAGTCACGTGCTGCACTGTCAATCAATTACTTATTACTTAAATGCTGGGCTTTATTAGCTCTAACTGCTTTTCGTGTCTGTTTTTTTGAGGTGTGGCTGGTTTCCTGGAGGTGTAGTCAGATCTTCATCCATGGCTCTGCTGAAGCTCTGTGGCTGTGACTATTACTGGATGATAATAAGTAATGTTAATAAGTATGTAGTTCATTAATAGAGCACTTATTACAATAGTACAGTCACAAAGCAGCATTACAGTGTTATAAGCCTTTAAACCACGAAAGACGAAGTGACAGAGGCAAGATAAAACTCCTTGTTATGTTGATATTTTAAGGAAGAAACCTTAGAAGGCCCAATGCTCAGCGGGGGACTCATCCTCCTTGAGCAGCCGGGCAGCATCAACAGTGTAGGACAGCCATGTGCGGATGATCAGGTGACCTGTATTTAACAATTGGTAAACTAAATTAGTCCATTGAGGGCATCCTGCAGGATTGCCAGTCTAATAGAAATCCGGGTTTTATCCAGTAATTGTCTTAGTGGCAATACTGCGGCAGAGGCATGGAAGAAGAGCTGACGACACCTTAGGAAATTGTCAACAACTCAAAAGACAAACTAGAAAAGCAGTTGGAGCTAATAAAGCACAATATTTAAGTAATAACCAGTGTTTGACACAGTGCATCATTTGACGCCGGCAGAACTAAAAGCGGCAGATAATGCAGGATACTTTTTTGAGAGGGCTCCATGGTTCAGTATCATTTCAGTGCCACACCCTCTATTAATGGAAAAGCTGGTTGAAGACCCTGTTTTTAAAATGGAGCCAAAAGTTAGAGCTAGAGATAAAGATCTCGGGATTCGTTTTGGCAGTGATGAGGGTCAAAAGTGGTAAAGTGTTCCTTTGAGGGACGATACAGGTGGGAGACAGATGGCAAGCTGAGCGCGACGTGGTATGGACGCATACAGCGGAGGGATGCTGAGGATGGTGACATCCCACAACACTCAGTTAGACCAAAACTGCTTTATGTCTACACTGCAATTGAACTGCACATGTGCAGAGCTGCCGAGGACTGACCCTGTAGCATATTTTCAGAGCAGGATGTAAATACAACTCTTCATTTTTTGTCTCAATAAAATTGCTGCATTTTTAGCTTTATATTTGAATGACTCTTGTTCAACATGTAGGGTTAGCAGTTCCTGTTAATGGTTACTCTTATGATAATGTTAAACAACACTGCAAAAAACAGATTTACGTAATTTATGTGAAAATTATTTCTACCAAGCAGTAGTCATGAGGTTATTTTTGAGAAATCAACAGAAGTTGTTCATTTGTAGTTCTAACATATTTAGGGTGTGTTTTTTTTTTTTTTTTTTTTTTTTTTTTTTCTTTCCCCCCAATAACTTTATTCCTTTTCAGCTTCAAAAATGCATATTATGCAAATTAGGCGATGGTGTCATTTAGCGACTTTTAGGATAACCAATAGCTACTTTCCTTACTGAGGAGTTGGCAACACTGCCTCCACCTACCATAAAGATGCAATTTGTAGTTTTACGATTACAGCCATCGTTTTTCAGTTGGTTCGCTATTGGTCAAGACCATCACAGATATTATACAGGTGTAATTTGGGTGATGGGTTATTGTCCATTCTGCAGTGCCACTGATGTAGTGAGAGGGGTTTTAGTGCTGCTGTAGTTTTATTTAAACATCTTGCTAGCCTATATGTTGATGACTTATGTATAGGCTTCAGGAGTCAGGACATAAAAACAATCGAACAAAAGCTCCAACCTTGTATCAATAAAGTACATAAGTGGCTAAGCACAAATGGATTTAAAGTATCCAAAAGCAAATCATCATATCCATTACTGTCAAAACCGAAATCTACATGCAGACCCGAAACTCACCCTAGAAGGAGAACGCATGAAAATAACCGAAACCACTCGATACCTGGGCATTACGCTAGACAAAAAACTGTCTTTCATCCCACACATCAATTCACTAAGTGAAAAGTGTCTCAAAAAATTAAAAATACTGTAAATAGTAAAAATTGGGTCATTTAGCAGACGCTTTTATCCAAAGCGACTTACAAGGGGAGCACAGGGTTAATCACAACATCCCTGGAGCAATGAGGGTTAAGGGTCTTGCTCAAGGACCCACACTGGTAACTTCAGTGGACCTGGGATTTGAACCGCCAACCTTCAGATTGATAACCCAACACCCTAACCACTGAGCTAACCCGCCCCTATATACTGAAAGTATTAGCCAGCACTAAATGGGGAGCTGACCTTACCATCTTACTGCGCCTGTACAGAACACTGATTAGAACAAAACTGGACTATAGATGCTTCCTATATGGATCAGCCTGAAGATCTTACCTGAAGAAGCTTAACACAGTTCAGCACATGGGCATCAGAAGCTCCCTAGGAGCTTTCCGCACATCTCCAATCCCAAGCCTTTGCGCAGAGGCTCAAGAACCGCCGCTTGAACTCAGGAAACTAAAATTAGCATTACATTATGCAGTCAGAACTATGAGCAACCCCAGAAACCCAGTCCTCAGAATTATACACCCACCACAATCCACAGCACTACACTACAGGCAAAACAAAATCGAACCACTCGGAACCCACATAAAGCCACACACAGACGACCTAAAGCTAAGCCCAAGCTTAATAGCTCAAAACCATCATAGCACCATACCCTCATGGAAAATCAGAAAACGCAACTTCATCCTGGACCTTGCCACAAAGAGAAAAGAAATCACATACCTAATCGCCTTCCTTAAAGTCAGAGAAAAATACCCACAGAACATACCCATCTACACTTGATGGATCAAAGACTTCAGACCAAGTAACAGCAGCAATATATACAAGCAGACACACAAACACAATAAAACTACCACAAGCTACCTCCATCTACAGTGCAGAAGCCCATGCCATAATTATGGCCTTACAATATACAGAAGAAAATCAATGTAGGAAAACTCTAATATGCACAGACTCCGTCATGCCTCAAAGCTCGGGAATCTTACACATCAGACCACCCCTTCATCCAGGACATTCAAAAAACAATCAACAAATTAAAAGAAATGGAGTACAACATCTGACTATGTTGGGTACCAGGACACAGCGGGATAGCCGGCTATGAGAAAGCAGACCAACTAGCCAGGCAAAAAACTAGACAGAACACAACTAACCTCAGAATCCCCTCAACAGACTTAAAACCACTCATAAAATCATACATAAGACCAATATGGCAAACTGAATGGGACACCCAGACCACAAACAAAATTCATGCAATACAACCAAAAATTGATAACGGACCAAGAACCCACCATGAACGGTGCATAGACCAAGTCATCTACTCTAGATGCAGAATCGGACACACCAGACAAACCCATCAACACCTAATAAAAGGAGAATCCCCATCGATATGTTCAACCTGCCAAACACCCATCACAATGAAACATATTCTAATAGACTGCCTCCGACACAACAAGAAGAGACAAGAAGCACACTACCAACAACCATCGAGGAAGCTCTCACTTGGGACAACTCAAAAACGATGCTGAAATATCTCACAACTATAAAGATAAAATAGTAAATATAGGAGTGACTGAAATATAAGGGCAAAGTAAAAGTATACAAACTGTAAATATGTACCATATTCTGCCATAGGATAGCATACAAATGCTAAATATGGCGTTAAAACATAAATAAATATTTAAACATCTCTGTGACACTGCTGGGACACGTTAGATTGGGTTGCGGCAATTGGGGTTAGGTGCCTTGCCCAAGGGCACTTTAGCCATGGTGGGACCGCGAATCAAACCGGTGATCATCAGGTTACATGGTTGGTTCCTTGGCCACAAACCTGCAACTGCTTCAGGGTTTTTAGACTTTGGGAGGAAATCTGTGCTAAACCACTGTGCTACACACGTTCTTCTTCTTTTGGGGTTGCCACATTGATGTACTTGCCTTAAGGGCTTGGTCAGTATTTAATGCCAGATGCCCTTCTTGACACAGCCCTCACCCTCTAACTGGCCTGGGGACACACTATATAGGTACAAGCATATAGAGCAGCATATTCACATTTAATCCTTATTTATAGACTGTGGGAGGAAACCCACATGGACAAGGGGGCAACAGGAAAACTTCACCCAGATCGGGATTCGCACCAGGAAACAACAGTGCTGAAAGGCAAATGTGCTAAGCACTAAGCTGCCCGTGCGACATCCGTCATTATACAACCACCTAGAAGAAGACTAAGGGGCTTTATTTTAGTGATGTTATAATAGAGTATATAAACCTCCTTAGGATCCCAGGATATATGTTCAGTTGTGTTAAGTTCCAATAAACGGTCATAAGTCTGCGGTTTTGTTCCAAAAGAATTTAATGCGCTTTACTGAATAGTAGGGCTGCAACTATTATTTTGATTATTTTGATAATCGATTAATCGGTCGATTATTTTTTCGATTAATCGATGAATCGGATAAATAAAAAATAAAAAAATTCCATGTCTTTACATTTAATCATTTAGCAGACACTTTTATCCAAAGATGTATGTTTTTAAGTAAAATTATTCTATAGTATAGTATTATAAATAGTAATTTTATTCAAAATTGCGCCGCGCGCAGTCTCCCAGTGCCGGGACATTTAAAGCCGCGTACTTTTACGCCGTGCGCGTGTGCGCGTCAATCCCGCGTGCTGCTATTGCTCCGCTAAAAACCAGGACATGTCCTCACTTTAAAAAATAAACCGGGACGCCCGGGACAGGACGTGACATACGGACGAGTATTCGTATAACGGACGTTAAGACACGTTCTCTATCGCTGTTATTATCCAGTTAACAACCAAACACAGCATGACGCTGCTCTGCCGGTCTCACAGTGTTACGATTTACTTCAGAACTAAAGACTCTCGGGATGTTGTAGTGATTTATCTGCTGTTCAGCTTCATCCTCATCAGTGTTTATTTCAGGAGCTGGATCATCACCGTGCTGCTGCGCATGTTCGCGGAGCTGCATGTTCCACGTTCTTTAGTTTCAGCGTTGGCTGTGTTTCATTTGTAGATTTATCAACTTGTTTTGCAGACTCCGCCTCCTTCTGTTTAACCCGCTATTTTTTTCCAGCGTTATTGAAGCGCTACAGGTGACGTAAGCGGTTGCGACATCGCGAGTAACGCGGAAATAGCGCGACCCAACGAATCGATAATGGAAATTCATTATCGATACTTTGGATAATCGATTTTTATCGATTTTATCGATTCGTTGTTGCAGCCCTACTGAATAGTCAAACAAGTGTACAGGAAAAATCATCAATTGCGGGCAACCACGATTGATGAGAGAGCTCTAAAATCTCAAAGATCCAGCTTCAGTATATAAACCTTTAGTGGGCTGTCCTTCTTCTGTTGGTGAGTGTGACTGGACCTTCCAAATATGGTCGGGTCCCCAGTCCCAATAATACTTTTTAACAAATGTTACTTGCCCCCTAAATCTATATTTTCACAGGTCACCCTGTGACCAGACTTTCTGACTCCTTCTCATTCTCATTCGACAAGTGGTCATTCCTACAATTACTCACACTCAACCCCCACCTGGTCATTCCCTCAGCCATTCAGCAGTTGTTTACATATCGTAAATTACAAAAATATCATTACAATGGTAAAAGCTCTCCAAAGTTGACCAAACCTTTCAAATAATGCAATTCATATCTTTTTACGTTCAATAAATTCCAACAGTTGACCACCACTACAATTGGTCTAAAAGCGAAGGAACTTAAAAGTACAGATTTTACGATGTCATTATACAATGTTATTATTTTGGTTCAAAAACTGTGTAATTAATTCATTTTTTTCTTCTCTTTGAGGTACGTACTGCGGATCTTGGGGGAGGGGGGTTATGCTTCAAGCGACGACTTCACACGAGCTGTCATTTCCAACCTTTCAGCCTGAGACTGATTTTATATATATATATATATATATATATATATATATATATACATATACACTCACCGGCCACTTTATTAGGTACACCATTCTAGTAACGGGTTGGACCCCCTTTTGCCTTCCGAACTGCCTCAATTCTTCGTGGCATAGATTCAACAAGGTGCTGGAAGCATTCCTCAGAGAGTTTGGTCCATATTGACATGATGGCATCACACAGTTGCCGCAGATTTGTCAGCTGCACATCCATGATGCGAATACCCCGTTCCATCACATCCCAAAGATGCTCTATTGGATTGAGATCTGGTGACTGTGGAGGCCATTTGAGTACAGTGAACTCATTGTCATGTTCAAGAAGCCAGTCTGAGATGATTCCAGCTTTGTGACATGGCGCATTATCCTGCTGAAAGTAGCCATCAGATGTTGGGTACATTGGGATGGACATGGTCAGCAACAATACTCAGGTAGGCTGTGGCGTTGCAACGATGCTCAATTGGTACCAAGGGGCCCAAAGAGTGCCAAGAAAATATTCCCCACACCATGACACCACCACCACCAGCCTGAACTGTTGATACAAGGCAGGATGGATCCATGCTTTTATGTTGTTGACGCCAAATTCTGACCCTACCATCCGAATGTCGCAGAAATCGAGACTCATCAGACCAGGCAACGTTTTTCCAATCTTCTATTGTCCAATTTCGATGAGCTTGTGCAAATTGTAGCCTCAGTTTCCTGTTCTTAGCTGAAAGGAGTGGCACCCGGTGTGGTCTTCTGCTGCTGTAGCCCATCTGCCTCAAAGTTCGACGTACTGTGCATTCAGAGATGCTCTTCTGCCTACCTTAGTTGTAACGGGTGGATATTTGAGTCACTGTTGCCTTTCTATCAGCTCGAACCAGTCTGGCCATTCTCCTCTGACCTCTGGCATCAACAAGGCATTTCCGCCCACAGAACTGCCGCTCACTGGATGTTTTTTCTTTTTCTGACCATTCGCTGTAAACCCTAGAGATGGTTGTGCGTGAAAATCCCAGTAGATCAGCAGTTTCTGAAATACTCAGACCAGCCCTTCTGGCACCAACAACCATGCCACGTTCAAAGGCACTCAAATCACCTTTCTTCCCCATACTGATGCTCGGTTTGAACTGCAGGAGATTGTCTTGACCATGTCTACATGCCTAAATGCACTGAGTTGCCGCCATGTGATTGGCTGATTAGAAATTAAGTGTTAACGAGCAGTTGGACAAATGTACCTAATAAAGTGGCCGGTGAGTGTGTATATATATATATATATATATATATATATATATATATATATATATATATATATATATATATATATATTAACTTTATTAAATCGATCACTGACGTAACCATAACAATGAGGTCCAGGAAATGCAGGACCATTAGTAAGTCGACCATAAACAAGTTCTCAAACAGTAATTTACCTAAAGTACTGAAACACTGAAGTATCCATTTGTTTGAAGAACTCTGCATGGTTTCTGGTGTACTGGTATTTATTAGTTACGTTCAAGCAATGATGTGCGTTCATTTATTATTTAAGTGGATTATTTTTGCTACTGTATTGTAATTTTATCGATTGGGACGTCTGCTAAAAACTACTCCATGTTCTACTGTTAAAGCCATATAATGTTACATATTATATCTGGTAGTGTATTAATTTTTTTATTTCATTCGTTTTAAATGGATAATGTTTTCAATATTGGATTTAAAGTTTATTATTTAAGCAATCACAATTTAATCCAAATAACTCCCAGGAAAGACGTGTTGGCTACGATGACCTTTTTTCCCTTGATTTATTCACAATAATACACAACCTCTGAAGTTTTAAAAAATGTTTACAAAAATACACTACAATAAAAAAAACAAGGTTTGTCTAATAAAAACTGGAATAGATTATGTCAAAGACCAAATTATCAACAATTTTGCTTTCAATAAATGCATTTAAGATGAACGCAGATCACTGAGTAGCAGGATTCTTGTTTCTCTTACTTCTCTGCCATCTGTTTCTCTCTGCCATCTAGTGGCTAAATTACAGAGTGCAGTTTATTTAAAAAATAGAAAAAATAAGGCACATTTTATTTTCACTCATTTATAATGTGTTTATCATGCATTAATATGAATGTGATGTGCACAGAGGTTTGCGTTATTGTCAAGTTCACGGCGGGACAATCTTTTCAGCCAATCAGATTCAAGGACCGGAACTAGACGTTTAACAATCAAGCAAGAAGTCACTAATATAAAGTATTTCCTGTAATTTATTCACAATAATACTCAAGCCCGAGCATATTAATGCTTTAATAAAAAGATTACAAACACAATATAATTGTAAAAAAAATTCCATTGGCTCCCTGTAGTACAATGTATTGACTCCGACTTAAAAGACCAGGATCTGGGAGTGGTAGCTCAGTGGTTAGGGTGTTGGGCTATCAATCTGAAGGTTGGCGGTTCAAATCCCAGGTCCACTGAAGTTACCAATGTGGGTCCTTGAGCAAGACCCTTAACCCTCATTGCTTCAGGGATGTTGTGATTAACCCTGTGTTCACCTTGTAAGTCGCTTTGGATAAAAGCGTCCAATAAATGACCTAATGTAAAAGACCATCTCTGGATCTGCCCCCTACTACCCTCACTATATATTTCCAATATACACTTCAACTCGCTCATTTCACAAACTTACCAACAAGGCTGACTGAGTTACTTGGCATGTTTAACAACATAAAAACTCTTCCACAAACACCTGATATAATAAATAAATACAATCAAAGTAAATAAAAAGCGTGTTTTCTGATAATGATCAGGTTTGACAATTCTACAGGGTAGCTGGGTTCCCTGTAACTATTGACTTGTGTGATAAAAGTGTCTGTTAAATGACCAAGTTCAAATTCAAGTTATTTATAGAGCACAGTGGTGTAAGCCTTTAAACCATCAAAGAGCAAGTTGAAGTGACGGTGCCAAGATAAAACTCCCTGTTATGTTGGTATTTTAAGGAAGAAACCTTGGGAGGACTGAGGCTCAGTGGGGGACTCATTCTCAAGCAGCCGGGCAGCATCAACAGTGTAGGACAGCCAGGTACAGATTGTGTGGTGATCAGATGACCGTATTTAACAATTCAAATCAATCTTTTTTTTTTCTACCTCAAATCAGCTGTTTGAAATCAGATCAGAACTTTGTTTACACCAAAACATCATCCACTGAAACACTGTTAGAAGATGAACCATGCATAGGGGCATGTCCACAAAAAAAGGGTCGTTCACAGGTTGAGAAATGAGTCGTGAACATGTTCCCTTCTCAGCGATAAGTGGGTTCTCTCTGGGTTCTCTGCTTTTTTTTTCCACAGTCCAAAAACATGGATTCAAGGTGAATTAGATCTAAATTGCCCTTATAGAGTGTGTGTGAGTGTGAGTTTGCGCTAGATCTGTACCCTGTCCTGGACGGATGGACGTGTGCCATCACTGGGCACACACTCACACAAATATAGGGGCAATTTAGATGGGGGCAATTTGAAGCAGCCAATTCAAAGTGATATTCCTCTGCATATAAATACAGTAGGCTTTATGTCCTCCAAATTGAACCTATTCGTGCAGTGAGCAAATGTGCCCAGAGCCGTAGGGTTGGGGTAATTGCGGTAAGCTGCCTTGCTCAGGAGCAGTTCAGTCTTGGTGCTTAGTGGGGCCTGGAATTAAACCGGGGATCTTGAGGTTACATGGTAAGTTCCTTAACCACAAAGTTGCGACTACTCCAAGGTTTTTGGACTGTGGGACATGTTGAAGAGACTTTGACAAGATAAAACTCTTATTACTCTTAAAACCCATTATGTTGGTATTTTAGGGAAGAATCATCATCCTTAAGCTGCTGGGAAGAATCAACAGTGTAGGACAGCCACGTACAGATTGTGATCAGATGACAGTATTTAACAATTCAAATTAGTCATTTTTAACCTCAAATCAGCTGTTTGAAATCAGATCAGAACTTTGTTTACACCAAAACATCATCATCCACTGAAACACTAATGGAAGATGAATCATGTCCCTGTGTGTGCTTCGATGCTACAGAATCCCACACATGTCCATAAGTCCAGCCCGCTCTGATCACGACCTGTACTTTACCAACACTCTCCGAAAAACCTGAATGAGCTTTTGTTGCTGACACAGCAGATTTATTAAGTTTTTAACGCTAAAAACACGTCGAACACGCAGCTTTCCACTCAGAATGCCACCCGCGCTGTTCATTCAGAAACCAATAGAACAAGATGAGACGAGAGTTGAGTCTTCATGGTTCTCACAGGAGCTTTATAGTCCCGCCTCTTTGCGGCGGAGGGATCTTTCTGTGTGAAGCGGAGCTCCGTGTTTCAGAGTCTAGTTCCGTTAGCGTTCGTTTGCTTTTTCTTCCAGAACGATGGCTGAAGTCGCTCCCGCCGCTCCGGCTAAAGCGCCCAAGAGAAAGAGCGCCGCCAATCGGAAGAAGGCTGGTCCCAGCGTCGGGGAGCTGATCGTCAAGGCCGTTTCCGCATCCAAAGAGAGGAGCGGCGTGTCGGCGGTTACGGCGTGGCGAAGAACAATTCTCGCGTGAAACTTGCCATTAAAAGCCTGGTGACAAAGAAAACGTTGGTGCAGGTTAAAGGCTGAACAAGAAGCAGGCGGAGGAGAAGAAAGCCGCCGCTCCGAAAACTAAAAAGGCGGCCGCTAAGAAGTCACTGAAGAAGGTGAAAAAACCCGCAGCAGCCGCAAAGAAAGCCACCAAGAGCCCGAAAAAGAGCAAGAAGCCCGCAGCAGCGGCCAAGAAAGCGACCAAGAGCCCGAAAAAAGCTAAGAAACCCTCAGCCAAGACAACCAGCAAAAGCCCGAAGAAGGTGAAGGCTGCCAAACCCAAAACTGCGAAGCCCAAAGCGGCCAAGGCGAAGAAGGCTGCTCCTAAAAAAAACTGTTAGATTGTTGTCTTCGTCACCTCAACGGCTCTTTTAAGAGCCACCCACATGTGTCTTCAAAGAGTTATTTTCCTTTAAATTCACCAAACATCAAAATGATTCTTCATGCCTCTTTTCACAAGAATGAACAAAAAATATCACATATAATAATACGTTATAATTTACGTTATTATAATATAATGTATAACAAGTATGTTTTACCAACAGAACAGAATATAATGTGCATGGAATGACAAACTTAATACTATTCAAGTTTTTGATTTTGATTTGATTGAGCATACTACCTTCTGACACGGAGAGCAAAAAAATCTTTTTTTTATTTTAATGTAAGATATAACAGCTTTTAGTTCCAATTTCTCTGCTCTTAATGTTAATTATTTATTCTACGTCTGTATATATAAACACGCCAAATGGAACCTCTGAAGAAACTGCAAAGTCCCCCGGGGATTAATAAATATATTCTGATTTATTTATTTCGTTATTTAAATTTCAAATTAGAGAAAATAGAAGAGCCTAATGATAGGTTCGTGGAATTAATTCAGAATACGTAGGTAATGGAACATTATAAAAACTTTTTTTTTGTATTCTGTGCGTTATTTGGCTTCAAAGTCTGCGTTAGTGCATTTTTAATAATTCAAAAACAGAAAAGGCGGCAACAGAGAGAAAGAGAGGAGGAGGGACTAAGCGAGAGGGGGTGTGGGCGGTGCTGTTGCAGCGACTGAACCACGTGCGTTGTGATTGGTCACCAGAGAAAAACACATTCAGCCAATAGAACGCAAGCAGACCCTGATAAATGAGACCTGCTGGACGCGGTGCTGTTCATTTCACGTTTCTTCGAGTTCAGTTGAAAGCTACGATGTCTGGAAGAGGAAAGACCGGCGGTAAAGCCAGAGCAAAGGCCAAGACCCGCTCATCCAGGGCTGGACTGCAGTTCCCCGTGGGTCGTGTGCACAGACTTCTCCGTAAAGGCAACTATGCTGAGCGCGTTGGTGCCGGTGCTCCGGTCTATCTGGCTGCCGTGCTGGAGTATCTGACCGCTGAGATCTTGGAGTTGACCGGTAACGCCACCCGCGACAACAAGAAGGCTCGCATCATCCCGCGTCATCTGCAGCTGGCTGTGCGCAACGACGAGGAGCTGAACAAGCTGTTGGGAGGTGTGACCGTCGCTCAGGGTGGCGTGCTGCCCAACATTCAGGCGTCTCTTCTGCCCAAGAAAACCGAGAAACCAGCCAAGAGCAAGTAAACATGTTTTCCACGCTGTCTGCTTCAAACCCAAAGGCTCTTTTAAGAGCCATCCACATTTACCTACAAAAAGTCGATTCTCATGCTCAGTGAGTAACTTTTACATATACGAGTATAAATATTAGTACTTGATTTTCTACTTTACGTCTGTTATATACTTTACAGATACACACATTAATATATGGAAGAGTCGACTATGTGTTGGTTAATCACCTTAAATATCCTTCTTTACTGAATACATAAAATTTTTTATATTGATTAAATAGCTTACCAACATGAAACCTATAAATCTACATTAAGAATAACATCATTATAACATTTAAAAGTATGGGATGAATGAAGATACGAGGCATAGGGAACGTCCTGAACCACATTCACTCGTTCCCTCATTCACTACTGACTACTTTATATTTCACACATAGCAAATTGATGAGTAAAATCACAACACATAAACCTTTTCATCACGAACTTAAAGTAAAATGAATTAAATTGTCCTTAATATGTTTGCCTGTGTATGTAATTTAATCACTAAGAACATTTCTAGTGCACGACATCTGTAATTAGACCCAGTTCATCTGTAAATAATCTCGGTTTCATTATTGATTCAGATCTCTCCTTTACAAAGCACATTAGCAATATTACTAGAATTGCATTTTTTCACCTTCGTAACATTTCGAAGCTACGAAATATCCTCTCCCTCCAAGATGCAGAAAAAATAATTCATGCTTTTATTACCTCAAGGTTAGATTATTGTAATTCACTTCTGACAGGATGTTCTAATAAATCATTACATAAATTACAACTTGTGCAAAATGCTGCAGCTAGAGTTTTAACTAAAACACGAAAGTTTGATCATATAACTCCTGTGTTATCAAACCTGCACTGGCTACCAGTTAAGTTTCGTATCGAGTACAAAATTTTATTAATAACATAAAATTCTACATAATCAGGCTCCACAGTATCTGAGTGAGCTGATTCAATCATACAAGCCAACACGTGAGCTCCGATCTCAAGGTGCTGGTTTACTCTTAGCTCCTAGAATAAATAAAATTACTGCTGGTGGAAGAGCGTTCTCCCACAAGGCTTCTCAACTTTGGAATAGCCTTCCAGTTACTGTTCGTGATTCTGAATCACTATTAATCTTTAAAATAAATTAAAAACACATTTATTTAATCTTGCGTTTAACTAATCCCCTGTAGATAAAGATGTAGATCTCAGACTTGGCTGTGTTGGGGGGTAATCTGTGATCAGTGTATGCTGTCGTTTCACCTCTTCACCCACCTCATCATTAATGGGGGGGGGGGGTGTGGCGCTGAAATGATGCTGTTCCGGGGCGCCATCTCAACTGTGTAGAGTCTGCAGTATCTGCCTCTTTTAGTTATGCTGCTCTAGTCAGTGATGCCGGAGTCACATGCTGCACTGTGTCAATTAATTACTTATTAATTAAATGCCGTGCTTTATTATTAGCTTTAACTGCCTTCCTTGTCTGTTTCTTTTGAGGTGTCCCCCGGCTTCCTGGAGATCTTCATCCATGGCTCTGCTGACTAATACTGTATGGAACCTGACAAGGCGGTCCTGCAGGACGCCCCCTAATGGACTCACATATAGTTTTCCAGTTATTAGTTTTTCCATTTGTTTAATATCTGTACATGGCTGTCCTACACTGTTGTTGCTGCCTGGCCGCTCAAGGAGGATGAGTCCCCCACTGAGTCTTGGTCCTCCCAAGGTTTCTTCCTTAAATAACAACATAAAAGGGAGTTTTTTCTTGCCACTGTCGCTTCGGCTTGCTCTTTGGGGGTTTAAAGGCTTTTCATTCTGTAAAGCTGCTTTGTGACAAAGTACTGTTGTAAAAAGCTCTATATAAATAAATAACTTGAACTTGAACTTGAACTTGTAACTGGTGCAGACGTCGCAGGCGGTCCTTTAGGATTACATAAGTAATAAAGAAAATGCATTTTATTTTATTAAGTTTTCATTTTATTTTTATGACTGTGTATATGCTCACGGTTTTGCATTAAGCAACAGTCATAAAATATTATTAAATAAACATTTTATTCAAAATGATGCTTGCAAATTCCATCAAACTTAATTTATTTCTTGATCATACAAATATATACACAAAATATTTACTTTTTCCAGAGGTGCTGAATCGTGACCGCAAAAAGGACATTTATACACCATCAAAGTTATACACATGATCTATTAATATTTATTATACCTCTACTGGAGAGATCATATTTAAATAGAACATATTTTACAAAGCAATACACATGGAAACTAGATATTAACGTATGTAAGTATATTTAAAAAGGGAAATTCAGCATAGGATATGAGTCATGGGATACGTGTTGAGTTGTTCACTCGTCCCCTCATTCACTACAGAGTACAAAGCATTTAGTACAAAATGAACCGATAAGTGAAAGTCCTGAAACCTTTACATCACATCAAACACATTAAAGTATCCTGGATATTAGGAACTGTGTTTTATTTGACTATTTCTATCACTAAAAACACTCCTAGTGCACTATATCTGTAATAGGTAGTGATTTGGAACACCGCTCAACAGAAAAGCAGTAACGGTTAGAGATTTGAATAGAGACTGTTTGCAGAAATCGGACCAATCGGATTACACCAGGATGTGACCACGCGGGTTCAATGGAGGCGGGGTGTTATTAAGACGGTCAATGAGCGTGGAGCAGCGTTAGTACTTAAAGGCTGCATCGCCTTCGTGCCGTATTTAGAGCTGTGCGATACCAAGAATTTTGGTATCGATCCGATACCAAGTAAATACAGGGCCAATATCGCGATATTCGATACCGATACTTTTTAATATTTAAGCTTCATTGATCCAAAAGACCTAGTATAGAATTTCGCCAAACATTGTAGGTGACAACAAAATAATGTATCCCAATCAACATCTTTGTTTAGAAACAATGGAACAGTAATAAAACAAAGTTTGCTTTAATGTGAGGAAAATATATATTTTTGAGGTACAAAAGGAGAAACGACAATACAAATATAAAGTAAAAATGCTCCCCTCACTAGACAGTTTTTTCTTTCTTTGTTTCCTTTTTTCAAATAGCATTGTTCTTAGGCAAAACAATAAAAAAGGAATTTTCTTCCTTTCAGTGCAATTCTGTTTTTTCTTAAATAAACAGAGTGTAAAAAAATATCACTTAACACAGCTTAAAACAAAATGTTCTGAGGTTAGAGAGCTAACAAACCACAGTACAACAAAATGAACACACCACAACATATTCTGTGAGCAGATATTTTCTCAAGTTGAACAATACAATTGCGTAATAGAAAGAAAAAGGACTTTTTTTTAACTTCAGTGCACTTCTGGATTTAAGCAAAATAAAATCGATAAGTGAAAATTAAAGTATAAATCCACCCCCCCCCCCCCCCATTTAGAACAAAGGATTAGAGGTTTTTATTTAAGAACAGTATCATGTTCACATTGTGTACCCAGCGATGGATTGGCGCCCTGTCCTGGGTCTATCTGCCCAGCGCCCGAGACGTTCTCCCCTGGATGGGCATGGGGAACCCCACCGCGACCCTAATAGAGGATAAAGCGGGAGATAATGAATGAATGAATGAATCATGTTCACATTTTTGGGTTTCAGTGACCTTCGCCTGATGTTCAGTAGCTGTCCTGCCTTTGAAAAAAGCCTCTCATCTTTCTTTGTCTCCCACTCCGAGTCTCTCTCTCTCCGTACTGTTACGTGTCGACTTGGGCGGGTCAGGCTGAGCCCACGTGGCCGCTGTGTCACGTGACTGTGCAACAACAAAAGTGTGTGTGTGCCTGTGCCACAGTGATATCAGCGTTACAGACTCAGAGAAAAGACTTTGATAAATCGGCTTGCGCACAAAAAACTTGAGTATCGATCTTTTAATCATTGGTTCAATACCAATACCAGCGTTGGTATCGATATTATCGATATTTGTATCGATCCGCACAGCTCTACCGTATTCAATGTTTCAGTTTGAGAAGTACAGATCTCGCTTCGAAATGGCAAGAACCAAACAAACCGCCTGCAAACCCACCGGCGGTAAAGCACCCAGGAAGCAGCTGGCCACCAAGGCTGCCCGTAAGAGCGCGCCCGCTACAGGCGGAGTGAAGAAGCCTCATCGTTACAGACCCGGCACCTTGGCTCTGCGAGAGATCCGGCGCTACCAGAAATCCACCGAGCTGCTGATCCGCAAACTGCCCTTCCAGCATCTGGTGAGAGAAATCGCTCAGGACTTTAAGACCGACCTGCGCTTCCAGAGTTCGTCTGTGATGGCGCTGCAGGAGGCGAGTGAAGCTTATCTGGTCGGCTTGTTCGAGGACACTAACCTGTGCGCCATCCACGCCAAGAGAGTCACCATCATGCCCAAAGACCAGCTGGCCCGCCGCATCCGCGGAGAGCGCACTTAACTTCATCTGTCCGCCTTCTCATTAAACCCAAAGGCTCTTTTCTCTCTTCTTTTTTTTCTGGCATTAATGTGTGTTATAACCTGTTGAAAGAGGTATTCGTGTAGTTTTAATTATTTTTTTAACACGTAAATATTTTGTATTAAATATTGTGGAAAACTAAGGCACCACATAACCAATAGTTTCTGTTCATGTGGTTTAATTTAATTCGTGTAATGATCAAATATTAAAAGACATTTTACAAAACAAATTTTAAGAAAATTGATAAAAGGCAGATGACTTCGCCGTGTTTGAAGGGAACAAAGGAGCGTCCCGAACCACATGCTGAGTGCTTGACTGGTTCCCACTTATTCCCTACTGACTACATAATACTATAATACAAAGTGAACTGATATGTAAAAACGTAACGTTGTTATCATGACCTTAAAGCAGTGATTCTCAATTATTTTCTGTTAAGCCCCCCTAGGAAGAAGAAAACTTTTGTGCCCCCCCCATGTGACAAAATGGGATGAAAAAGTATTTTTACACGACCACTGTCTATCATTTGTCTATAAATTTGTTATAAGTACACCTCTTTTATAACAATGTATCCTTATTAACAATAAAGAAAACAAAAAAGAAAGAAATATAGATCAACTTAGAACAAAGAATAATTTTATTAACTTTGTTTTTTAATTTGTAACAGAAACGAATAAAATCCTTATTTAAACTAGAAACATTTTTGAACTGACTGGCATTTCATACTAAAAAATGAAATTAAATAAAATCAATAAATAATAAATTCAAATTCATCAGCAACATTAATTCAGGAGCTCAATTTATTAACACTTAAACCTACAAAACTAAAATGAATGCAACAATTTGTGCTGTTTTTTTATTATTTTTATTTTTTAACAAAATGAGTAAGTCAGAACTAATGTTTACAACGTGCCCGTTTTGCAGCGCACAGCTTTTCTGAAGTAGCTTTCCTAAAGCATTATGATTGCTGGCTCTACGCATCACGTTTTCGATTAAAAACTCAAGCGGTTATCAGCGTGATTGGAGTGTAATGTCTTTAAGTGACACGTCTTTCTTCGTCTCCCACCTTTAGTTACAGTGAAGCCAAGCGCCATACGCTTCGTCATATTTCCTCGTCATTATATTCGTCTCTCTCTGCCTTTCTCTCCGCAATCCCTGTTAAATATTTGTCCATGTTGTCTCTTGAGGGTTTGTTCAGTACACTTAATATTCCTTGCGCTGTGATATCATGTTTTGCGCCCCCCAAGGCACCTCACTGGCACGCGCCCCACTAATTGAGAAGCACTGCCTTAAAGTGACATTAAGTTGCTCAATATTTGTGTCTGTGTTTCTATTTTTTTTAATTACTGAAAACCTTTTTAGTGCTTTACATTAGCAACCGGGTGCAATTTATAACAGCTTCAGAAGCGTTATCAGCCTTTTAGGATTTTTTTTTTTTACAAAAACACAAACATTTAACTTGTATTGTTTTTAGGAATTGAAAATCCATGAAAACTAATGAAATATTACATTTAGTCTGTAAATGTACACCCCCCTACTTGTTATTTCTCATTTTTCATATCTAACACAAAAGAAAACATTTTACTTGACATTTCTCTTTAAAATCTATTTAAGCATATTAATTTATTTCATATTTGTACATTTATATATACAGTATATTTGTTGATTGTTGAATGTTCTGACCCCCAACAATAACGTTTTTTGTTACTAACCTTCTAAATACATATTAACAGTATGTTTGTTCAATGCCCCATCGGTGCTGAATGGTGTTCTAGAACTACACATTTATACAGAATACAAGTTTGATGAAACTCATTTATATAATGTAGTTTATCAGTCCGTAGATATTATTTTATTAAATTCTGTCGAGTATAATATTTTGAACTTTATTGCTAATCTTCCTTCCCGCCATTTTCTTCCCCTGTGATTCTCAAACAATTAAACGAGCAGATGGGGTGAGCAGCTCATGACAGGAGAAGCTACAGAAAGTGCGTCATAGCTGAAGCTTGTATACAGACCAATCAGAACAAGCTCGCAGTGACGTGCTGGAGTCAATAAACCCCGCGCTTCGAGCTGCTCAGCTTTCATTCTCGGAACACAGCAGCAGTTTGAGCATCATGCCTGAACCAGCGAAGTCCGCGCCCAAAAAAGGCTCCAAGAAAGCTGTCACCAACACCGCAGCTAAAGGCGGGAAGAAGCGCAGAAAGCACAGGAAGGAGAGCTACGCCATCTACGTCTACAAGGTCCTGAAGCAGGTCCACCCCGACACCGGGATCTCCTCCAAGGCGATGGGAATCATGAACTCGTTCGTCAACGACATCTTCGAGCGCATTGCCGGTGAGTCCTCTCGTCTGGCTCATTACAACAAGCGCTCCACCATCAGCTCCAGAGAGATCCAGACCGCCGTGCGCCTCCTGCTTCCCGGTGAACTGGCCAAGCACGCCGTGTCCGAGGGAACCAAGGCCGTGACCAAATATACCAGCTCCAAGTAAACCACAGCTTTACTCCTACAACCCAAAGGCTCTTTTAAGAGCCACCCACACTTTCAGTTAAAGAGCTCTTTATACTTTTACAAACTTTTAGGTTATAATGGAATAATGATATCACATATATCAAACTACTGCACTTTAATATAAAAAAAATCCTTTGTTTTTTGTTATATAAAGAACTTGATCAATGCAGGTGATTCTCTAATTGATCACATTCTAAGATTTTATTTTCATATATTGAGTTCATGTCCTTGATGTTTAATCAACTATTAAAAGAATTTGGAAGATAATTTGTGCAGCAGTTCAACGGAGTGTTCTGAACCACATAAATTTGTCCCTCGTTCACTACCCACTACAAAGCGTTTCTCCATGTATAAACTGATAAAAAAAAACACTTCACTCTCTAACACAATAATATATGATGCATAAATATTTTTTATGTTTATAACCGTTTTTTTTCTATACCCAATAAAGCGTCTAGTGCACTACATCTGTACTTAAGTGGGATTTAGAACACAGCTTCAGAAGCCCGCCAACAGAACAATAGTAGCGGTTTGAAATTTGAATCGCAGCTGATCAAAGACATTTATTCATTTCTTTCTTCATACTGCAGTTAATAATAATAAAAAAAAAACACTTTAAATTTTATTACTTTAAAGCGTTATGAAAAAATAACATTACGAATTTCACATTTGGTCTAGAAATGCAATGGGATGAAAGTTTTTGAAATACACAGACACTTTCCATACGTATAAACGATGTGCTTTTAATTTGGACTTATTTTTAATTTCCGTTGACTCCCAGATCATATTCAATGCCGGTATTTAAATCAGTTCAAATTCGCTTTGGATAAAAGCGTCTGCTAAATGACTAAATGTGAATGTGGTTGAATAATTACTTGTAACATTGTTGATCTTATTGTTCTTTAAAGGATTAAGAAACCATGCTGTTCAGAACTGAGCGTGCCGTGCTGCGCATGCGTGTTGTCAGACACCTCCTCCTTGTCTTCTACAGGGTCCTGTAGAATTGTTTAAGTAGGACGGTTAGACAACACAGTGTTATACTTCTTTGCGTCTCTTGAGAAGAACACAGAGAACATGTCTGGAAGAGGAAAGGGCAGCTGTTTTGAACTCAGTTAACATAGTTCTGTAGTTTAAAATCAAACCTACCTGGTCATTTCTCTTGAAGTAAGTAAAGTGTGAAAGTAATATATGCGTAGACAAAGAGTTCCATACATGAGCCCAAGGGTTGCCTCCCCGCCTATGGTGGGGAGGCATTGGGTAAGACTGAAATATGTGGGTGGTGGAGAAGCACCTAACCGCACGGAAGTTGGAAAAGAGATGGTTCGAATCAGTGGATCTGTGCTGTAGATATTTATTCTTTCATTGCTCTGCCCAATAGAAAAGACTTTGAACTGATTTTCTACCAAGAGCGTGAACTGCAGAAGTTTTGTCAGCTTTTCAAAGCAAATGATGGACATGGTTTCTGGAAGGACTGGGAGATGGAGTCTTCAGCTCCCGAAGACGTAAAGTATGTGTTTGTTAAATTCTGGACTGGACGAGTTGCAGATGCAGATGTAGAGCAGTATCTGCTTCGATTCTGTGAAATTATACAACCTGTCTATAAGCTGTTGGATCAGTTTGGTATTTGGTACGGAGTCCGTCATTATAAAGTGAAGATGAGAAAGACTGCTGATGGCAATATAATTCAGATCCCGAACTCAATCAGTATGGGTCCCTATAATGGGAAAATTACTTACCAAGGACAGATCCAACGCTGTTATGTGTGTGATTCTCTGGCGCATGTTAGGATCTTTTGATTTTGAAAAAGGCAGAAAGAACGAGCTGATGCAAAATGGTCGCCTCAACTCACTTATTTAGGACAAAGAGAATACTTCATGGACACCTCCAGTAACTAACGCTGGCCAGCGGTCTTCCTCCTCAGCGTTCTGATGCTGTCTCCCTCCGCGTCTGAGTGAAAGTGCCCCTCCCCTACTGTATACCTGGGTGTATATGCGTTACGTCTAGTTCCCGCACCTTAACTGCTTTAAGCAAATCACAAACTACCGCCCTAGGATTTAAATCATCCAATCACAGCGCAGTATTTTCCTAGTGGCGGGAAATCCAAGGCCCTTTGTTTGTCTTTCGGCCATATTGGAATTCTCATAATGTATAAGGAATTTAAAATTCCTGACACGCACCAAGTTAAAGATTGCCAATCGGTAAAGTGCTGGAAGTGTGGTGAGCTCGGACACAAAGGAAGGGAGTGCCAAAACACAGAACAGTGTAATCTGTGTGGAGCTGACGGCCACTCCTACTTCAAATGTCCGAATTCGTACAGTAACAGAGTACGTGCTGTATACCAACAAGAGGACAATCAGCTGTTGGAACTTAAAGCAGCAAACGAAAAGGATGAGCAGAACGTTTCAGCTCCGGATGATCAAACGGAACAACAAAACACACCAAGCAACATTGACAACAGTGAGAATTTTGAGGAAGATGAGAAGGACGAGGAGACACAAGGAGGACGAGGAGATCTCACAAAGAAGTACCGCCACCAGCAGCTGTATCGGTCCCAGCTCGGATTCTGAAGATATGGAGGAAACTACTGGATCATCACCTGAACCCTCGTCGGGAGGAAGTAGGATGATGAAACCATCTACCAGCAAGAACCCAGGTGAAAAATTTTCTTTTCTGTCTAACGATGATGATTATGTTGTTAGTATAATAAAAGCTTGTCAAGGACAACATGCGTTAAAAATGAAAAGGAGAAAAAAAATCTATATTGAGTATTAAAAAAAGAATGAATGAGTGCTCATTATGGCGTTAATATGATAATAATGTTTAGAATAGATTAAAATGTATATTTTGATGTTAATGTTAAAAGTGTTATGTTTTGAATTTGTAAGTCATTCTCTAAAAATGTATCAGAATACTTTTTTTTTGTATGGTTAATACTAAAATTTGGAAAAATTGAGCAATGTGACATACCTGCTGAAATTCTGTTTAAACAAGTAATATGTGAACTTTGAATATGTGATTGACTGCTGAGGGAGGATGAAGATTCTGTGGACTTTTGAAACACCAGTTTGGTTGTATGTATTGTTTATTTGCGATTAATATATTTTGACAGAATGCCTGTATTAATTTAATCAAATTGCTTTAATAAAGTTTGTTCAAAAAGTTAAAGGGCGGCAAAGGACTCGGGAAATGAGGCGCTAAGCGGCACCGTAAAGTTCTTCGTGATAACATCCAGGGAATCACTAAACCAGCTATCCGCCGTCTGGCTCGCCGCGGTGGAGTCAAGCGGATCTCCGGTCTGATCTCCGAGGAGACTCGCGGTGTGCTGAAGGTCTTTCTGGAGAACGTGATCCGCGACGCCGTCACCTACACCGAGCATGCGAAGAGAAAGACCGTCACCGCCATGGATGTAGTTTACGCTCTTAAACGCCAGGGGCGCACTCTGTACGGCTTCGGCGGTTAAACCACTTTGATTTGTACAAACACAACGGACCCAACGGCTCTTTTAAGAGCCACCCACCTGTTCTTTAAAGAGCTTATCTATGTTCATGTGACAGTCGTAAGTTTCTCCATATAGATTATTATTTTAATTTGAAATATGTCTGTCGTTAACGTTTAAACTGTATATACGGGAGCAAAAGAGAATTATTTAGTCACCTCATTTACTTTTTAAAGAGTTGAGTTTTAAAACATTTAATGCTTAATTTAAATCCTTCCACGTTTTTTATATATTAACTATACTATATATACCAAATAGACTGTACTATATAACAATGAAATAAATTATGATTAAATAGTTTTTCAAAGACATCCAGCTGGTCGGCGGAGAGCGCGCTTAACTTCATCTGTCCTCATTAAACCCAAAGTTTCTTTTAAGAAAAAATAATTACGATTTTTTTTTTCAAATTATTTATGGTGAAATGAACTCACAAGAAATTATTAGACATCATCAGCTAGCTATGAATGTTTAATTACTATTTTACTTAAATTTCTGATTTTCTTCTTGCTCAGATGTAATGCATTCTGGGAAAATGCTAATCAGTCCATGCCTGGATTGTTTATAGGCTTCTATCTGTTCAGTTCTTTTTTGGCATTATGTATCCAACATAGGTAAAAATGTTTTTTAAAAAAATTAAAAATTTACTTTGGCTCCATATAGCGGCACATTTTTAAAAATCTTTCTTATTTATTTAGTATTATATTATGTTAAATTATATATATATATATATATATATATATATATATATATATATATATATATATATATATATATATATATATATATATATAAATATATATAATTTTTTAATATATTATAACGTGGTTCATTGTCGGATACTTTGTACATACCGCCATCTGTTGATACAGATACATACAGTTGATAACAACACAAACGCCCTATTTTATTAAACTAAAATCCTGTTTGTGATCACTTTTGTAAAAATGTACATTCAGGTCAATTTAAGATGTTTAATCATTTTTAAAATATTAATTTAAAAGTGTGATTAAAATAAGTTTTGAATGCTTACATTCTTCTTCTGACTGACTTCTGAGTTGCTGATGACACACACACTTACATTTTAAATAAATAAAAAAAATAAATAAAAGAGGTCAGAAGAGAATAAATAAGTAAATGTTGATAATGTGAATGTTAAAATGAAGAGAATGATGAGAATCCACATGATGAGTGAACTGAGGAAGAGGAGTGAATAAAGGAGTTCAGTATGAAGGAACTTCAGTGTGGAGGACAGAGCCCTCACCAAAACTCCACTGAACACTTTACTGATCAAACTCCAACTCCATCATCTCATTCAACATCACTGTCTCTCATTTCATCAATCAGCTTTAACTCTGATCAATCTGATCGATTCCTTACACACGCTCACTCCAAAATATTGTGGAAAGTTGAACAGAACAGTGGAGACTGTTGGAGCTTCAGATATACTGATGAGCTTCATGTAGATTTAACATGGAGATAATGATTAGAATCCAATGTAGGAGTTCAGTGTGTGTGTGTGTGTGTGTGTGTGTGTTCATACTGTAATAAACCAGATGATGTTTTCTTTCTTTCTTACAGATTCTGATCATCTTTGTCTCAGACAGGATTGTGGGTAAATGCTGTAGGTTTTCAGTATAAATCCTCCTGAATGACAGCAGTGTAAACTGATACTCTGATACGTTTATGTTCCACCTTGTCATTTATTCTGGAACTTAGTGGATCTATATGTTTCTACATTACATTCATAATTTTATAAACTTTATTAACTGTATCTTTGTTCTGATGAAGAAATGGTTCCTCGTGTGAGGTCAGTCATTCAGAGGTTGTTCATATACTTTTGTTACTGAGTTAATGGAATGTATGTAAATATTATAACACATGGATTTTACTTTAGTTTCTAATCTTTTGTTTAAATGTTTTTAATCCAGTTTAATAAAATAATCTAGAACAATGATCCATTGTATCATGTATGTATTTACAGAATGAGGATTTTAAAGTTGATTCGGTCATTCATTCATTATCTTCCACTTGATCCACTATTAGGTTCGTGGGGGGGGGGGGGGGGGGGGGGGGGGGGGGGGGGGGGGGGTCATTCAGGGGAGAACGTTTCAGGCTCTTGGCAGATACACCAAGGACAGGGCGCCAATCTATAACTGAGCACACTCACTTACACAAATGATACAGGGCAATTTAGAGCAGTCAATTTACCTTGACACCATGTTTTTGGACTGTGGGAAAAAAAAATCTGAGAACCTTAAGGAAACCCATCTGGTTGCGGGGAGAACTTTGAAACCACTGAGAGGCGGACGTGATGACCACTAGGTCACCGTGCCACCCCTAATCAACTTTAATATTTTTTAATTAAACAAAGCTCTAGTTCATAGTCACATACTTCAGTTGATGTAATGTGTGTTTATATTATAACAAATGTATTTAGATTTAGTTTAAATTATTTTTTAATAGTTTAATAAAATACAATAGAACAATTATTATTGTATCAGTAAAGAAAAACGACACTTGGTAAGAATCTAAATGCAGAATATTTATTAAGGAAGTGTACTTCTTTTGTTTGAACATTTACATGTTTTACAGCCTAGGTAGTGCACTAATATAAGAAGTTTGACTTGATTTAAAACACAGTAATGATTCTCTTTCGAGACCACAAATATCGATTAAATTAGTTCAAACAGAATTCTTCTCAGATTGAGATATTAATAGGTTTAATAAATTATGATTTAATAAACAGTAAATATAAAACCTTAAGTTCACAATAAAAAGTTAAACCGGTAGCTGAAGTTATAAAGTAGGAGAGATATGTAATACATACATTTGACTTTATTTCATTTATTTAACATTGGACAAATAATTGATTTTATGCATTTATATATAAAAATACTTCATTTAATGATTAAATTAGCTGTAAATGTATCGGGCGGCATGGTGGCTTAGTGGTTAGCACGTTCGGATTCCCGGTTCGAATCCCCATCTGGGTGGAGTCTCCATGTTCTCCCCGTGTCCGCATGGGTTTCCTCCGGGTTCTCCGGTTTCCTCCCACAGTCCAAAAACATGGATCAAGTCAATTGAGTTCTCCAAATTGCCCCTATAGAGTGTGTCTGTGTGAGTGAGTGTGTGCCCAGCGATGGATTGTCGCCCTGTCCTGGGTCTATCTGCCTTATCTCCGCTTTATCCTCTATTAGGGTCGCGGTGGGGTTCCCCATGCCCATCCAGGGGAGAACATCTGGGCATCCATCCATCCATCCATCCATCCATCCATCCATCCATTATCTTCCGCTTTATCCTCTATTGTGGTCGCGGGGTGGTTCCCCATGCCCATCCAGGGGAGAAGGTTTCGGGCACTGGGCAGATACACCCAGGACAGGGCGCCAATCCATCACTGGGCACACATTCACACTCTATATGGGGCAATTTTGGAGAACTCAATTGACTCCACCCAGATTGGGATTTGAACCAGGAATCCCTAGAGCTGAGAGGAGAACGTGCTAACCACTAAGCAATAGGCTCATCTTTAAATAAAAAAAAAGATCTCTAACAATGTTTAAACTTTACAATTTTATTTAAGTCGTCATCCTCTCAAAGCGCTGCTTTGTTGAATCGCTCTTTGTTTTCTGGCGTTACGATGACTATGAAGCTTTCTGATGTGGATCTTTGGATCTATTTTTTTTACTTCCCAGAGTAAAGTATATCATATTTCAGAAATAATAGAAAACTCGATTACATGACTCAAGACATAAAGACTACTAACAACAGAATTCTTGCTTGTCCTGAAGGTGATGATCATAAACTCTCAGTTAAGAAATTTATTTTTAAAAACTGGATAAGGAGAAAAGAAAGATATCCAACAACTGGCTTCTTTATCATTATATTCTCCTTGTACATCTGTGACCAGATAATGACACTATCTATCCACAGTCCTTTAGAGAACATGAGATGATATACAGTGTACATACAATTTGTTTGTGACTTTTGTGTTTTTATTATTTTTGATTATTAAAATGACATGAGCGGCACGGTGGCTTAGTGGTTAGCACGTTCGCCTCTCAGCGCTAGGGATTCCCGGTTCGAATCCCCATCTGGGTGGAGTTTCCATGTTCTCCCCGTGTCCGCGTGGGTTTCCTCCGGGTTCTCCGGTTTCCTCCCACAGTCCAAAAACATGGATCAAGTTAATTGAGTTCTCTAAAAATTGCCCCATATAGAGTGTGTTTGAGTGAGTGAGTGTGTACCCAGCGATGGATTGGCGCCCTGTCCTGGGTCTATCTGCCCAGCGCCCGAGACGTTCTCCCCTGGATGGGCATGGGGAACCCCACCGCGACCCTAATAGAGGAAAAGCGGGTGATAATGAATGAATGAATGAAAATGACATGAACAACAAGTATATAAACTTGGCCTGCAACAATGAATCGATAAAATCAATAAAAATCGATTATCCAAAGTATCGATAATGAATTTCTATTATCGATTCGTTGGGTCATATTATTTCCGCGTTACTCGCAATGTCATAACCGCTTACGTCACCTGCAGCGCTTCAATAATGCTGGAAAAAAATTGCGGGTTGAACAGAACGAGGCAGAGTCTGCAAAACAAGTTGATAAATCATAGAAATGAAACACAGCCAACGCAGAATAAAAAGCTTCCGTTTAAATAATCAAAACTGCGGGAGCTTCACGCTTCACACAAATAAAGAACGTGGAGCATGCATCTCTGCGAACATGAACTGAGCTACACGCAGCACCACGGTAAAACTAAACATGCTGGAGCCACCGATGAGGATGAAGCTCAACAGAAGAGTAAATCACTACAACATCCCGAGGTTCTGTAGTTTTGAAGTGAATCAACGTAACACTATGAGACCGGCAGAGCAGCTTCATGCTGTTTTGGTTGTTAACTGGATAATAACAGCGATAGAGAACGTGTCTTAACGTCCGTATTTCCTGGGACATGTCCGTATGTCACGTCCTGTCTCGGGCGTCCCGGTTTATTTTTTTAAGTGAGGAAATGTCCTGGGTTTTAGCGCATCAATAGCAGCACACCGCCCCCGCCGCTTTCAGACCTCGGCGAGACAAACAGGAAGCCTTGTACACGGTGTGTAAAGCAGCCACATATGTCCCGGTGTCCAATTGACATTTCACACAAGAGGTATTTTTTTTGTTAGCTGGCTAATTTGTTAACTATTTTTTTTCAATAGCTGAATGTTAATTAGTTCATTCGTTAATTATTTTTTTCAATAGCTGATTGTTAATTAGTTCATTTGTTAATTTATTTTTTTCAATAGCTGAATGTTAATTTATTAATTATTTTTTTCCCCAATAGGCTACAGAACAGACAACATTTGGTTCATTACTGAGGGTAACTGAGTATCATGTGTTATTTGGAATTGACTTTTATTTTTAAGTGAGGGATGTTTAGATGATACATTATTTCTTTCATTGTGCTTTTCATTAATTACAGGAAATGTTAACTTAAACATTTTGAATAAAATTACTATATATAATACTATACTATTGAATAATTTTACTGAAGAACATCCATCTTTGGATAAAAGCTTCTGCTAAATGATTAAATGTAAATGTAAAGACATGGAATTTTATTTTTATTTATCTGTTTCATCGATTAATCGAAAAAATAATCGACTGATTAATCGATTATCAAAATAATCGTTAGTTGCAGCCCTAGTTCTGACTTTCTATACAACATAAATTGTTGTATTCATATTTTGTTTTGTAGGTTAAAGGGTTAATATATTGTGCTCCTAAATTAATGAATTTAAATTTATTATTTATTGATTTTATTTCATTTTTCAGTATCAAATGCCAGTCAGTTCAAAAATGTTTCTAGTTTAAATAAGGATTAAATAAATTTTTGAAATGAATCTTTGTTCTAAGTTGATCTAAATTTCTTTCTTTTTTGTTTTCTTTATTGTTAATAAAGATACATTGCTATAAAAGAGTTGTACTTATAGACAAATCATTTATAGACAAATCATACTACAGTGGGGTTGTAAAAATACTTTTTCATCCCATTTGTCATGTACGGGTTGGTGGGGTGAGGGTGAGTGTGCGTGTGTGTGTGTGGGGGGGGGGACGCAAAATGTTTTCTTCTTCCTAGGTGGGGCTTAACATAAAATAATTGAGAATCACTGCTATAAAGAGTCCTTACCACTTGTAAATAAGTTCTAATAAGGTTATTTATTTTTAAAGGTTAAACAGTACAAAAGTCATACAAAAAATCTTTGAAATAATTTGTTTAATTGTTCTGAAATTTAAAAAAAAAAAAAACTTATGGCATTATACTTCTAGTTTTGTGCTATCTTAAATTTGTGATGCAGTACTACAAAAGTGGTCATTCTTTCATTCTTTCCCTTTACAGCAGCTATTTCAAATGAATGTAGAAAATGTTTAAGTTTCATTATTTCATTATAAAAGATTTTCAATTTAAACAATTTTTTTTAAACAAATTTAAGAAAAATAGTTAAACATGTTACAATAGGCGGCACTGTGGCTTAGTGGTTAGCACGTTCGCCTCTCAGCACTAGGGATTCCCGGTTCGAATCTCCATCTGGTTGGAGGTTCCATGTTCTCCTGTCCGCATGGGTTTCCTCCGGGTTCTCCGGTTTACTCCCCACAGTACAAAAACATGGATCAAGTCAATTGAGTTCTCCAAGTTGCCCCACATATTGTGTTTGTGTGTGAGTGTGTGCCCAGTGATAGATTGGCGCCCTGTCCTGGGTGTATCTGCCCAGCGCCCAAAACGTTCTCCCCTGGATGGGCATGGGGAACCCCCCCCCCCTCCCCCCCCTGCGACCCTAATATAGGATAAAGCGGAAGATGATGAATGAATGAATGAACATGTTACAATAATTGTTTTCGGAAATGCAGATGATTTCTGTATTGTGTGCTCACTTCTGGAAAATGATGGAGATAAGAGCATGATAGAAATGGTAATATTTTTTACCCATAATTGCCTAATAACCCAACTCATTGTGCAGTCTTATGTAATGTCTTTTCTCTTTCTTAGGTGCAGTGTGACCTGTGCCACAGGTGAGCACATTTTGAATGTGCCCGCTATGAAAAAGAAAGTTCCTCTGCATATTCATGCAAAAAATGTTTAAAAATAAAATTGTAAATTGTTAATATTGTGTCAACTTCATTTGTTTTTATATACAGCAGTTCTGTTCATGTCATTGATACTTTTATATAGTTTTTAGTTATAGAGTATAAAAACATGCTTTCTATGTTCTTACAGTGCACATTGAGTAAGTATTTCCAAATCAGATGCTGTCAACATTCAGTATTTACCTTCATTGTTGGTTGTCTTATTTCATGATCAAACATGAAATGATGTGATGTGACAAATAACAAAACGTAAAGTATACTACATATCAAATTTATGTAAGTTTAATTCATCTTTTTTTCATAACTCAATGTCCTTGTCTCAACAAAATCAAAATTCCCATCACCTCTTCAAATGTTTTAATTCAAATTGCACCCCCTCCATTTTTATATGAGGGGGTAATTTATATTTAAGTATGTAGCATAATAAAATAAGTGTATAACAGGCTGTCGAGTTGAGCTACTTTCATTAAATAAAGGTAGCATAATAAAATAAGTGTTTAAACAAACTGTCGATATGAGCTACCTTCATTATATAAAGGTTGCTTAATAAAATAAGTGTAAACTGACTGTCGAGATGAGCTACCTTCATTATATAAAGGTAGCTTAATAAAACTAAACATGTATTTCCAGTAGGAACTACAGAGATGGCTTATACTGTATGTCTCTATGTAAAATATATTGATCGTTCCCTTTTGTCAGCACGCTGTGACTAAAAGTTACACATCCTGACACTTTTACACATTTAAGATTTCTACCAAAATGTTTTGTTCATCATTTTGGATAATATGGTTGGTTTCTGTTTTTTTTTTCCACCTTTGTAGTTTAAAACAATCTCTTATCACGTGTCTGAGCTTCCTGGGCGTTAGTTTCACCTGCTGCACTCTCCATGATTGATCCATTATGGAGATCATCAGGAACCTTCGTGATTGATTCACCTGGAATGGTGGAAAGCGTGATTTGCCAAATGTCACGTAACTCTAAAGCAAAGGTGTTGGCTTGCCACATTAAATTGTTCCAGTAGGGCTCGAATGGGCCAGTTCTGGAAAATGCCCCAACCTTATCACAGTATGCCATGCATTCTTAAAAGTTCAGTTACCTACTAACATCAAAATTTTCGCCATTGTGTCCGGTCATCGTTTTAATTACTGCGATACGATTTTGGGCTGTATCTTTAGATCGCATCCGGACGGCGCTACTTGAGTTATTTTAAATGTTTTGAAAGTCAGTGTTAAGTTGCCTATTTGAGGCACAGTGGCTTAGTGGTTAGCATGTTCGCCTCTCAGCGCTAGGGATTCCCGGTTCGACCATAATATAGCATAAAGCAGAAGATAATGAATGAATAAATGAGAAACACAAGGTTCATCATTAAATCAAATCCACGATAACAAATTCTTAAAAATATATATTTAAAAATCATAAAAATCATGAAGGTTATTATTGACTGTTCAATAACCAAGCAGCAATGTTTATAGCACTTTAAATGTGGCAAACTGAAGTACTTAGCATTTCTACCTTATATTTCACACAGTGATTCTCTTTTTAGTTGATAATGTTGAGCAGTTATTGGAAACAAAATGTGCAGAGTTTCTGGTGAAGATGCTTGTTTTCATAATTGTAATCTTTGTCCTTCCAAATATACATAACAATGTTCCAATAAACGACCAGAAGTCGGCGGTTTTGTTTCAAAAGAATTTAATGCATTTTACTGAATAGACAAACAAGTGTACAGGAAAACATGGCAAAACACCGCGACTGATGACAGACCTTTGATTCTCAAAGATCCCGCTTCGGTATCTAATACCATCCTTCTGTGTGTATGAGTGTGAATGAACCTTCCATATATGGTGGGGACTTCCTGACCCCCCCCAGTCTCACTAATACATTTATCAAGTGTGACCCCCCCCCCCCCCCCCCTAGTCTAACCCATTCCTACAATTTCACAAGCTCATACCGCAAATAAACATTCCATCTGTTCCCTGCAATTATTCAAACCATCATGAATTACAACATATGACTTCAAAGTATTACAAAAACATTACACTACTATGAGCTGAAATAAGTTTGTTTTTCTGCGGTGGTGTCATTTTAATTCATTATGTTGAAGAAAACATTTCTCACACTGTGAGCAGGAGTATGGTTTTTCTCCTGTGTGAATACGCTGATGCTGTTTAAGATTGCTCTGTTGAGTAAAACACGTTCCACACTGTGAGCACATATATGGTTTTTCTCCTATGTGAATACGCTGATGCACTGTAAGGTGGCCCTGGTCAATAAAACTTTTTTTCACACTGTGCACAGGAATAGGCTTTTTCTCTTGTGTGAATATGCTGATGCAGTTGAAGATGACTTTGTTGAGTAAAACTTTTTCCACACTGTGCGCACTATAAGACTACTCTGATGAGTAAAACACTTTCCACACTATGAACACATATAGGCTTTTACTCCTGTATGAATGTGCATATGTTGTTTAAGATGACTCTGTTGAGTAAAACATTTTTCACACTGTGAGCAGTGATAGGGTTTTTCTCCAGTGTGAATACATTGATGCACTTTAAAGGCTCATTTATGCTCAACGTTAAATACGGAAACGGATATGGACGGAGCCTTTTGTCCGTACTCTGCGTTCATTTTGTACGTAATTTGCACGTTTTCTGAAAGCTTGCGGATGCGGACAGGACGGAGCAATACCACTGGAAACCGTGGGGGCAGTGCATGATGCGACCACTTCCATATGTACATGAAAACGAACAAAAACATGGCGGAACTTTTTGAAGACCGGTTGTGCGAGTTGGTGCGCAATTTTAATGATTTATATGATGTTACTTCGCCGGGGCACAGGGACAAACAGTTGTTACAAAACTGTTACAAAAAAGTTCCTCCGCCGTCGCCATGTTTGATTTTTACTTTAAACTGCCCTCTAATGGATGTAGTGTTCAACAACCATATCAACGGAGCTGACGCAAAGAAGTATGTGGGCAGTAACTGTTATATCGCATGAAGCGCACGCACACATTTCCGTACGCAGAGGGAGTATAAATGAGGCTTAAGGCGACTTTGGTCAATAAAACTTTTTCCACACTGTGAGCAGGAATAGGGTTTTTCTCCTGTGTGAATATGCTGATGCACTGTAAGATCACTCTGTTGAGTAAAACTATTTCCACACTGTGAGCAGGAATAGGGTTTTACTCCTGCATGAATACCTTGATGCACTTTAAGATGACTCTTTTTGGTAAAACCTTTTCCACACTGTGAGGAGGAATATGTTTTTTCTTCTTTGTGAACACCCTGATGTCTTAGAAGAAGAGAAACTCCTTCCATACCGTGTGTCAGAATATTTTTCTTCTTGTCTGTGGATGTGCTCATGTTTACTTGGTAAAGTTTATTCCTGTAGGCTGAAAGATGTATTTTTTTCGTTCATAAATGTGCTGATGTTATTTTTCAACAGTGGAAAAAATGAAAATGACTTATTTTGTCTTCTGAATGTGTTTAATTTCAAATAAAACAATGTTGTCCCTGTTTGCATTTAACTTACTAATAGCTAGTGATTAGTAGGCAGCCAGAAGTTCTGTTTGTAATGTTTGTATCTTAGAAGTCTGTTTCATAATCCATATATTCATAACCACTCACTGTGGAAATTCATAGGAAGAGTTCATAGCGTGTGGACACTCCAGAGTCACAGTTGTCCAAAGCTGTGTGGCACATCTCTGAGGTTGTGTATGACAAAAGTCTTCTCCAATAGTGTCACATTAAAAATCCTTTAGAGCATCTTCATAGCCTATTAGAAGGCCAGCTTGCATCGCTTTTACAGCCACATCAACTTTATTTCCATGATCCTTCAAAACAAAAAAATAAACAGGCATTATGGTTTTGTTTGCAAATACAATATTTATACTACAACTAATATTTCAATAATACTGAATCAGTAATAAACTACAAGACATTTTTTTGAGGAGCCTCTCTGTGCTCTTCATACAGCTATCTTTTAAGTCAAAAGACCAAACAGACCAAGCAAAGCTGCAGTCCTTTTCTCATTTAATTAGAGATACATAATTTATGGCACAGGTTGTGGTGGACTGTAGATGATGCTAAACTCTTCAAACTGTTGAAAGACAGTAGCAGTAAGTCTGGACTGTCTTTGGATTTAGAAACATACAAGTCTTCTCTCGCCACCTTCTCAAGGGACATAATTCACAAAAAATAAATTATTTGCTAGATTATTACTTTCTGTTTATTAACTGTTACGGTTAATGCAAAACGTCCACTTACTCATTTCACACTTGTAGCCTCTGCTTGAATTAATGCAAAACATAAATGCAATTATCAAAACTGAATACATATTATCCTAATTACATCACTTGATTTGCAGAAATAATGGCAAAAGATAAGAAACAACCTTTCATTTCTTAAATAAGCGAACAATCAAATCATTAGACATAACCAATTATTCTGAATATAAGTTTGTTAACTATAGATAAAATCAATTTAAATTAATCAAAATGAACATTTATTTTATTGCAGACAACATGAACATGAGACATTTTATGTTTTTTCTTCAGACTTCAGATTTACAACATGTTCCAAACACAGCTGGGATTGTAGGACTTTCGAATATTAATATTATATAAAATAATAATAAAGTCTGCCGAATCCCACCACCAAATTATGGAAAATAGGAAACGGTTGAAGGTTAAGGCGTGTTCATTTGAACTCTAACTCTAAAGACAAAAGTAGTTTTTAGCTACACAAGTGCTTTCTGTATTAAATAGGTTAAATTCTCCTAATGGCTAAACTTTAAAACATCTGACTCAGAGGTATTTTATAAGCATGGAGAATCATAATTTTGTCCAAGCTTTTCTAAAACACGGACAAAACCTATAACAGAGGTCAAATATTAATGTGTTTAGTTAAATTACTTGTCATGTGGATTATAAAGTGATTTATAAGTCTCTCAGAAGACAATCTTTATAAAGCTTATATTAGCATTAACCACTGCACAAAATCTTCACCAGCACATTCCAAACATTTTGAATGGCATTGAAGTCTGGACTCTGTGGTGGCCAAATTTATGTTTGAAAACTCTTTCACTTGGGTGGCACGGTGGCTTAATGGTTAGCACGTTCGCCTCTCAGCGCTAGGGATTCCTGGTTTGAATCCCCGTCTGGGTGGAGTTTCCATGTTCCCCCCGTGTCTGCGTGGGTTTCCTCCGGGTTCTCCGGTTTCCTCCCACAGTCCAAAAACATGGATCAAGTTAATTGAATTCTCAAAACATTGCCCCATATAGAGTGTGTCTGTGTGAGTGAGTGTGTGCCCAGCGATGGATTGGCGCCCTGTCCTGGGTCTATCTGCCCAGCGCTCGAGATGTTCTCCCCTGGATGGGCATGGAGAACCCCACCGCGACCCTAATAGAGGATAAAGCGGGAGATAATGAATGAATGAATGAACTCTTTCAATTTTTGAGACTGATGCATCATGGGCATTTTCATTTAAAATATATCCATGCCATCGGGAGAAAAAGATCCATCACTTCAGCCACCTCTCTTCTTAACCTGATGCACCCATCATTCTGAAAACGAGTAAATCTGAACTCATCATACCACATGACCTTATCTTCTTTTTTGCAGGTTAGCCTCACTGACAAGTGCTTTTCTTAATGCTGTACAGCTGTTTAGTCCCAGTCCCTTAAGTTTACGTCACACTGTGCATGTGAAATGTTCTTACTTTCACAATTAAATTAAATATCACTTTTGTTTTTCTACAAAATGTTTAACTGATCACTGATCATGATCATTCAAGGATTTTTTTTTCTGAATACAGTCCTTAAAGATGAAAGATGATGCCGCCCCACTTTGTATATAATCTTTACACCCAACCGTAAGAACTGCAACATAAATCACATAAACAAATATACCATGAGCAATTTCAACATTGTAAACTATTAATCTTAAGAATGATCCTTTGCATGTTTAACCCCACAAATTCACATATTGACTTTGAACCACAATTACATATGAATTCATCTTAATAATAGAAAAGGTAATAAACTTTACGTAAACCCAAATAGCATACAAACAGCACACAAACCTCATTGGCTGCATTAAATATCAAAGAGAGCATATAGCTTATTGCTTGTCGCACTTCAACTCCTTAATAAACACTTTTACCCTTAATTGTGACTTAGGAACCTTTGAAACCTTGTAACCTTAATGTAAATTAACATTGTCAATGTTCTTAAGGAGACAGGAACCATAAAATAGAGGCCCTTACCTATTTGCTTAGTTAAATCCAGATAATGACTTTTTTTAACCAGGTAGTGTTTATATTGCTTTAAAGTAAAAATGTTTTATTTAATTGATGAATTTTAATATAGTCATTATATCTGATGTTAGTTACTAAATATCAATTAACATTTTACAGACTCAGACTTTGTGTAGTGATTTACTTTTGTGTAGTTTGTGGTGGTATGGTGACATTGTGGTTAATGATCTCACCTAGACTGGTAACAGGTTCAGGGTGTTTCTCCTCCTTTTGTTGAATGAGAGCTGGGATAGGATCCTTCACCTCCATGACCTTGTTCACGTTAAAAATCTAAATAAATTAAATGTTTTAGTTGTTTTGCTAAATAAAGTTCGCAAATCGGTTTGTTTAAGGACAGAGAGAGAATCCTAAACATACCCATTTTATACTTTATTACTTCTGATTACAGTGCATTCACATTAGTCTTTTAATTTATTAGCATTATAAACAGTATCAGCATCTAGAACACAGTCTTAAATCTAAAATCCACTTTATATCAGTCTTATTTTCATCCCAATGATGCTGGTCTCTTTTTCTCCTTTTCCTGTTTATTGGCGTTAGGTTTTCCAGATATGAGCGGATACAATGATGACTTTCATTTTTTTTTATTAAATCTCTCAGAGCTCTAAACACAAGAGGTGCTACTGCTGGTCTCTTTTCTCCTTTTCCTGTTTATTGGCGGTTAGGTTTCCAGATTAGTGAAATACCGCCACCTAGTGTTTGGAAGATGCCCTTTAATACATATCATTATGTTGGCTTTTCAAACCTTAGCGGGAACATCATCATTTTAAATAAACTGATTAAATGTAGGGCGGCACGGTGGCTTAGTAGTTAGCATGTTCGCCTCTCAGCACTAGGGATTCCTGGTTTGAATCCCCATCTGGTTGGGGTTTCCATGTTCTCCCCGTGTCCACGTGGGTTCCCTCCGGGTTGTCCACCCAAATAGCAAAATAGTTCTGGCCCAAATCTGGGCCACATTCTGCCACCGGACTTGGCCCAGTTGCCTCATGCACCTCCGGTTGCGTCTCTCGGCGCTCGGGACGAGGTTTTACCTCAATGTGTGTCTCCTCGCGGTTCTCACTGTGATGCCCCTCGCGTTGCCTCTTGCAGCCCTCCACGCGCCGCTTCCCGTGATTCCGCTCGCGATTCTCCTCGCGCGGATCCTCGCGAGGTTCAGGGTGACACTCCGCTTCCGCCCCCACGCATGTTTTCTCGCGTGTCTCCTAGTGGAGCCCCTCGTATTTCGCCTCACGATGCGTCCGGCAATTCACCTTGCGATGCCCCGCATAGTGCTCCACGGGGTTCTCCGCAGGGCATGCCGTCCGGGGTCAGTTTAGTCTGCGGTCGGGGTGCAGACTCCGTCTCGGTTAGTCAGGACCGTATAACGGGTAGTAGGCACGAGATACTGGTTCTCCCTCTCTGTGTCCAGGTGGCTGAGAGGAAGCAGACTGGGGGTCGGAGCATGGTGCAGTCCAGTGATCTGGTGGGGAGACATTGGATTCCTGTGGGGTTTGCACAGGATCAGTTCACCCCTACGTCCGACTGTCTTACCGCCGCGGACTATTGGTCCTCTAAAGTGGACGACCAGTCACCTGCTCCGGACAATGAATCCGACGGACCAAGGACTTTGGACGCGGATGAATTCGCATGGGACCCTGGGCCGGAAGCCCTTATCATGGACCCACTCGGAGTCACCAGTGCGTCCACTCGGGTCACATGTGCGTTCACTCGGGTTTTTTCTCCGTTCACTCGGGTCACATGTGCGTTCACTCGGGTTTTTTCTCTGTTCACTCGGGTCACATGTGCGTTCACTCGGGTTTTTTCTCCGTTCACTCGGGTCACGTGTGCGCTCACTCGGGTCACCTACGTGTCCACTCGGGCCAGTGGGGTTTTCTCTCGCTTCCCCCCCGTCTGTCGCGTGTGCTCCGGTCTCCGTTCCGGGACTGGTTTCTCGGGTCTCCAGGGGGTGTCGCCCCCCTCGCACACTCCTAGGGCCGCGTCGCCGTTCCCTGCCCAAGAGGCCACGACGTCGCCGCCCGCACAAAAGGTCGCGCCATCTCCGCCGGGTCAAGGGGTCACGAACTTCTCGGACTCACAAGGGGTCACGGCGTTCCCGTACCCTCAGATGGGTAGACCTCCCTCGTGCTCACCAGGGGCCAGGTCCTCCGCGCACGCACCAAGGGTCACGGCGCACCCGCAGTCTTAAGGGGTCCCGTCACCCCCGTGCCCACAGTACGGCTAGGCACCACCGCCGATACAAGGGTCTCCTTTCAATCACCTCCCACACGGGGTCACAGGGTTTTCATACCCTTCGGGCCTCTCGACGGCCCTACCTCCTCAAGGGGTCACGTGCTCCTCGTCGGTCCACGAGGGCACGCCGGCCTCACCCTCACACGGGGTCATGGTGCCACCGCACTCTTCGCCACGGCGCCCCCGCATTCTCTAGGGGTCTCCACACTCCCTTCGAGCCCCCCTTTGTTTTTTGGTTCGCGGCCCCGGGTGCCTTTGCCCCCCGGTTGTTTTGGGGGGGCGATATGTCAGGTTGGGAGGGTTGCGCCCCTCCTCCCTGCCACCCGTGTTTTCGGGTTTTGGCCGTTTCGGGCTTCCGTAGGTAGGACCCACCCCCTTGAGCAGGGATTGGGTCCTACCTAATCACGCGCGACCTACTGGCGGCATTTAAGGTATCACTGCTGAGCTGCCAGTAGGTCAGCATTGTAGTGCACTGTAGGTAAGTGTATTGTCACGTCGGGTGTTCGTGTGGTGTTTGTTTTGTGTTCTTTCGGCTTTCTGCGGCTTTTCCGCGGTTGCATTATCTCCACGTTTTTTCTGTACGTGTAATCGTGTCCGCAGCGGCGTTCCCGCTGCACCGATTCCTCTATTTGTATTGAGCTCTCGGCTCTTTCTATTGGCATTCCCGCTTTGTGCCATTAAAGGGCTTTTTTGTGTTTGTTTACCTGGTCGCCTGGCTCTGTGATTCTCCACCACACCGCGCGGCTCCGCCATTTTCCGGGCAGCGCGCCCCGCTCTCTGACATTACTTCTAAGTAGATCAGACTTGGTAATTGATAATTGATCATTTAAATCCAACACATTTAAAAATGCCCAAACATGTCAGCTTTGAGCAATGAAAAGATATTTTAAATGTGATGTATATTAGTGTTTCAGCAATAAAACTTTAGCGTGGTGCATATGGCATTCATTGACTGATTCCTACATTTAAACATTCATTCATTCATTATCTTCCGCTTTATCCTATATATTAGGGTCACGGGGAAGCGTGGGGAAGCGTATTTTTCTGAGGCGTGTATGCCTTTTACCGTGGCGCAGCTAAAATATGCTAACGTTAAAATACTTAGCTTATAAACTGGCATTTCAAACTATTTTGACAATACAATGCTTATTCTGAACAAGTATGTAAAAACAATGAGAGTTCAGCAACCTACCTTACTAGTGAACAGTCTTTTCAGGTGTGAGAAACAGATGAATATGCAGTCAAAACAAGGACTAAAGTTGGGATATTAGTTCGAGTTTAGAGCAAGCTGTTTCCACACAGGCTGCGTTCACGCTCAAATTTCTGTTTTTCCCGCTCTCTTTTGGTTAAACATGTACATGCCAGAAGTCAGCCGAAAGACAAAACCATTTTAAAATCTAGCTAGTGTAGGCAATTGCTCGGCCAACATGTTGCTAATGATGCCGACAGTGAACCGATAGTGCCAAAAGTAAGCCAGAATTGGCCCGGATTCTGTTGCTATCTGGGCAGTTTCCTCCCACTGTCCAAAAACATGGATCAAGTAAATTGAGTTCTCCAAATTGCCCCATGTAGAGTGTGTTTGTGTGCGTGTCTGTGTGTGTTAGTGTGTGCCCAGCGATAGATTGGCGCCCTGTCCTGTCCTCTGCCCAGCGCCCGAAACGTTCTCCCCTGGATGGGCATGGGGACCCCCCCCGTGACCCTAATATATAGGATAAAGCGGAAGATAATGAATGAATGAATGTTTAAATGTAGGAATAACAATTGTTTTATTTTCAGAAATTGTTCTCTTACAGAGTTCTAACATTTAGTTATTGTTAGTCTTTGTTGTTAGTATTTTAGCAGAACAGACGTATGATTTAAGCAGCATTACTATGATAGACCTCATACAGGAACACTATACACAAAAGGAGAACCGAGACAGAGACACACAAAGACAAGATAAAGAGAGTACTTACATAAATAGAAATTAAGAAATACAAACAGACATGACAAGAGAGACTGTAAGAGAAAGAGATAAATTAAGAAAAAGACAAAGAGATTCTGACTGAAAGAAACATTACACTGAATGTCACAGTCGGGGCGCGCTGTCCAGAAAATGGCGGCGCAGCGCGGTGTGGTGTAGAGATATCGAGCCAGGAGACCAGATAAGCGAACACAAAACCCTTTAATGGCTAATACGTCAGGAACGCCGATTGAAGGAGCCGAGAGCCGAAATACAAAACCAAAGCGATGCAGCGGGAACGCCGCTGAGAACCCGACGAAGCACCTGAGCACCGAAATACACCTAAATGATGCAATCAGCGGAAAAGCCGCTGAATGCAGGGCGAGAAGAGCCCAGAGCGAGATCTATGCCCAAAACAACAAAAACAACCACACTAAAACCCCGAACGTGGTAATAGAGCGTACCTACACCAACGTGTGTGTTCAGTACACTGAGTACAATGCTGGCCTACTACAATGCCGGCATGCTACAAATGCAGTCAGTAGGTCGCACGTGATCGGGTAGGACCCAATCCCTGATCAAGGGGGTGGGTCCTACCTCCGGAAGCCCAAAACGGCCAAACCCCGATACACGGGAGGCAGGGGGGAGGTGCCCAACCCTCCCAACCTGACATATTGCCCCCCAAAAAAACAAGCAGAAGCAGAAGCAGAAGAGACCAAAAAAACAAGACAGGGGCTCGAGGGCAGTGTGGAGACCCTAGAAAGTGCAGTAGCGACGTGACAAATGGACCGGCGGCACCGTGCCCCCGTGTAAGGGTGTGGGTGACTTGACCGTTTCTGAGCCCGGGGAGCATGTGACCCCTTGAGCATGCGGGGGCGTAGTGACCCACGAAGAGCGCTAGGGCAATGTACCCCCACGAGGCCGTGGAGGCGAAGCGACACCTTGTGGAAACGAGGGGGATGTAGACCCTTGTGTAGGCGGTGGTGCCTAGCCGTCCTGTGGGCACGAGGCTGACGGGGCCCCTTAAGTCAAACCCCTACTCAAAAAACCTACGCTCAACCCAAATTTGGTCGAGAGCTACAGACCTGTTTCTCTTTTACCTTTCCTGTCTAAAACACTTGAACGGGTGGTATCCACACAGGTCTCCAAATTTCTTAATCAGAATAATCTCCTCGATCCCAATCAATCCGGTTTTAGATGTGGTCACTCCACGGAGACAGCATTACTCTCTGTGATTGACTCACTTAAATCTGCCAAAGCCAAATCTCAATCCTCGGTCCTCATTTTGTTAGACCTTTCTTCAGCTTTTGATACAGTAAATCATCAGATTCTACTGTCCACTCTAGCTGAATTAGGCTTTTTTGATACCACACTTGAATGGTTCCGATCCTATCTCACAGGAAGGACCTTCAAAGTGTCATGGAATGGGGAGATCTCTAACTCTCACGAAGTACGCACTGGTGTGCCTCAGGGCTCTGTACTTGGTCCTCTCCTCTTCTCTCTTTACATGACATCACGGAGCACAGTCATCCAGGCGCATGGTTTCTCTTACCACTGCTATGCTGATGACACTCAACTTCATCTGTCTTTTGCCCCTGATGACACCACCATCTCAAATCGGGTATCTGCATGCCTCTCCGACATATCTGTCTGGATGAAGGCCCGTCATCTTAAATTAAACTTAGAAAAAACAGAGCTTCTCATTATCCCTGCTAAACCCTCAATCCATCACAACCTGACCTTCCAAATTGATGGCTCCACAATCTCCCCAACTGATTCGGTCCGGAACCTTGGGTTCACTATAGACTCCCACCTTAAACTCTCTGATCATGTGATCAAAACCACCCGTTCTTGTAGATTCCTTCTTTATAACATAAGGAAGATCAGACCCTTTCTGACTGAACATGCTACCCAACTGCTTGTTCAAGCCCTAGTCTTATCCCGGCTTGATTATTGTAATGCACTTCTTGCCGGTATCCCAACTTCCACCATCAGACCTCTTCAACTAATTCAAAACTCTGCAGCCCGACTCGTGTTTAACCAGCCCAAGCGAACTCGCGTCACTCCATTACTCACTTCCCTCCATTGGCTTCCTGTAGCTGCTCGCATTCAGTACAAGTCGCTGACTCTGGCATACAGAACCATTTCTGGATCTTCCCCCTCTTACCTTCACTCTATCTTTTCAAAATACACTCCGACTCGTTCACTTCGCTCCAGTGATGATTGTCGCCTGGCGATTCCACCTCACCGAGGAGCTAATTCTCATTCTGTGGCGTTCACCACTGCAAAATGGTGGAACGATCTTCCCAACTCTGTCCGTAAGGCAGAATCTCTAAACAGTTTTAAGAAACTACTTAAGACGTATCTATTTACCAAATACCTGTTATAAAAAAAATAAAATAAATAAAATAAGGGGGGGGGGGGGGGGCGCAGCTTCGAATAACAATCAGGTTGATGAACTTACAGTATAGTTGGTTTTCTCCATGGCTTCTGACTTGTGGTGTTCTCATTTGTAAGTCGCTTTGGATAAAAGCGTCTGCTAAATGACTAAATGTATGTAAATGTATGAATGTATGTAAGTCTGCGGGGGCGCTGTGACCTTTGGTGCGCGCGCGGAGGACCTGGCCCCAGGTGAGCGCTAGAGGGATCTACGCTTATGAGGGTACGGGAACGCCATGACCCTTTGACCCGGCGGATGTGTGCGGGCGGCGACGTCGTGGCACCCTGGGCACGAAAGGGCGACGTGGCCCAAGGAGTGTGCGAGGAGGGCGAGGACCCCTTGAGTGCGTGTGGGGAAAGAAACCCATTGGAGCCCCGAAAAACCAGGCCTGGAACGGAGACCGAAGTACACGCGACCGCCAGGGGGAACCGAGAGGACGCAGGCATGACCCGAATAAGTGCAGAAATGCCCCGAGTGGTTGCACATGTAAACCGAGTGGACGCGGAAGTGGCCCGAGTGACTGCACAGGTGACCCGAGTGAACGCTGAAAAGACCCGAGTGGACGCAAATGTGACCCGAGTGAACGCAGAAAAGGCCCGAGTGAACACACATGTGACCCGAGTGGACGCAACGGTGAATCCGATTTGGTCCATGAGCATGGCAGCCGGCCCATGGTCCCAGGCGAATTCATCCGCCCCCAAAGTCCTTGGTCCAGCGGTTCCTTTGTCCAGAACGGGTGGCAAATTGTCCTGGGTGGAGGACGGATCGTCCACCTTAAAGGGCACATAGTCCAGCGTGGCGGTCTTATAGTCCGAAGTAGGGGTCAATAAATCCTGTGCGGGGCCCACAGAACTTCACTGCCTCCTCACCAGACCACTGGACTGCCCTCTGGGGAACGCGCTGAGCACCACGCCTCGACTCCCAGTCTACTTCCTCTCCGCCACCTGGACACAAAGAGGAAGAGCCAGTACCTCGTCCACACTACACAACACATGGTCCTGGTCTACCGAGACAGAGTCCGAACCCCTACCGCAGACTACACTGGTCCCGGATGGCATGTCCCGCGGAGAATTCCGCGGAGTACTATGCGGAGCATCGCCGAACGCATCGCAAGGTGAAATGCGAGGAACAGTGCACGGGACAACGCGAGAAGAATCGCGTTGAGTCCTAGGCGGAGTGCCACCCTGAGCGCCGCGAGGAGAATCGCGAGCGGAATCACGAGGAGCAACGCGCGGAGAACTGCGAGAGGCAACGCGAAGGGCAACGAGAGGCCACCCTGAGCGTTGCGAGAAAGCCGCGCGAGGAGAATCGCGAGCGGAATAGCGGGAAGCGACGCGCGGAGGGCTGCGAGGGGCAACGTGAGGGGCAGCGCGAGGAGCAACGCGAGGGAAAACGCGTTGGGACGCGTGCGGAGCATCGGCCTGAATCTCGAGCGGCGCGGGGCGAATCGCAAGCAGAATCGCGAGGAGCGACGCGAGAGGCACCGAAAGGGGCAGCGCGAGGAGCAACGTGCGGAACAACGCGTTGAGACGCCTGCAGAGTGTCCCCTTGAGCGTCGCGAGGCGCGGCGGGAGGCGCGGCGTGAGACGCAGCGCAAGGAGACGCGGCGCGAGGAGAATTGCGGGGAACACCGCGAGGAAACCCGCATTGAGGAGGACCTTGGGGAGCAACACGAGGAGAAACGCGTTGAGGTGAAACGCGTTGAAGTGAAGCCATATCCTGAGCGTCGTGGGACGCAGCACGAGAAACCGCGCGAGTAGAACCACGAGCGAAGTCGTTAGGAGCAACGCGCGGAGGAGTGCGAGGCGCAGCGCGAGAAACCGCGCGAGGGGAACCTTGAGCGAAGTTGTGAGGAGCGACGCGCGGAGGACTGCGAGGCGAAGCACGAAAGGGAACCCAAGAGGCGAGGGAGAACTCGCTGGACGGGGCCTCCGTGGAGTCAGGGGACATGTACGGAGGAGTGCGAGGCGGAACCCGAGCGGCGAGGGAGAGCTCGCTGAGCGCGTCCTCCGTGGAGATAGGAGAGTCGCACGGAGGAATGCGCGGCGGGGCCCGAGCGACGACGGAGAACTCGCCGAACGGATCCTCCGTGGAGACAGGGTCCGACGGAGGAGCGGAAGGCAGGGACCGAGCGGCGAGCAAATGTTCACTGAACGGGTCCTCCGTGGAGTAGGGAGGCTCGCACGGGGGAGCGCGCGGCGAATCCCGGGCGGCAAGAAAAAACTCGCTAAGGGGATGAACCCTAGGACCGGGAACCTCCCACGGAGGGACGCGCGCGGAGGAGCGCGGATGCTCGCGCTGCAACCCGCGCACCGTATCGCGCTGGGGACCCCCGGCTCGCCCGCGGTGAAGAGGCAGCTTCAGGTGATCACCTAAGGAACCGGCATCTGAACCCGGGGCGAACCGGGATAAGAATGCCGACTCGAAACGACTCGCTGAGGTGAGACAGACGTCCCCGGTGGCCACTAGGCCTTCGGCTCACTTCAGCGCAGGGCCCAGGAGTCGGGAGAGGTAGAACAACACCCTCTCTCGGTCCGAAATCTCCCGACTGGTCACCAGGTCGAACACCCTGCGACAGCCGATAATATACGGCAGGGTGCCGGGAGCTTGATCGAAGCCGAGAGAGGAAGAACAATCTCCCCATACTCCGGGACCCGATCTATACCCCTCCTCGCTCCAACCTCCGGGGAGCGAGTACTGCAGCGAGATCTAAACGGCGGGGCCGGCGCCAAGCTAAGAAAGCCGATCGCTACAGTCGGGGTAACTACTGGCATGGCTAGTGCCGGGTTAATTAGCCTAGCTGCTGCAGCCGGGGACTCGACTAAAGGCAGTGCTAATGCCGAGCTAAAGAAGCCGGTGCTGCAGCTAGAAAACGCGGCTACTGGCGTGGCTAAATAGCCAGATGCAGCAAAGAAAAATGTGGCTAGTGGCGTGGCTAACGCCAATCTAAATAGCCGAATGCTGCAGCTGAAAACGCAGGCTAATAGCGGGGCTAACGCCGATTTAAATAGCCAAATGCTGCAGCTGAAAAAACAACTATACAATAGCGAGCTAGCGTCGAAGCTAACGCAGTCAACAGCCGGAGGAAGCGGCTAATGGCGGTTAGCGCCAACGCTAACGCTGCTAGCGATTACAAACAACCAAAAAAAACAACAAACCCGGGACGAAAGCCGGGGAACGTGGTCGCACAGGAATATAATAAAAGTGAGCGCTTACCCGGAGGAGGAAGAGCATACCTACACCAATGTGTGTGTTCAGTACACTGAGTACAATGCTGGCCTACTGGCTGCTCTGGCGGCATGCTACAAATGCAGTCAGTAGGTCGCACGTGATCGGGTAGGACCCAATCCCTGATCAAGGGGGTGGGTCCTACCTCCGGAAGCCCAAAACGGCCAAACCCCGATACACGGGAGGCAGGGGGGAGGGGCCCAACCCTCCCAACCTGACACTGAAATAAGAACAAAAATGAAATATACACACACCTGTAATAATCCCATGCAACTCTGGGTTATAATTCATTTGAAGAACTAATAATTAAGTAGTTAGGATGAAAAACTTTGGGGAAATAGAACAATCCTGGTGAATTCCCCTCAGGATCTTCAAACTAGAGGTGAGTCTTGGATTTATAGAAACTGAGGTAAAGATATCTGTCACAGGTGTCTGGGGCACCTGTCCCTCGTTTGGGGTTTTAATTGTCTCAGTGGGGTGATTGGTTTGTTTTGTTTCACGTGATTAGTTGGTTTGTTATTTAGTTTCCGTTTTCCACCATTTCGAGGCACGTCTTTGTTTTGTGGTCGATACCCAAATGTTAGTTTGTTCATTTTGTTCCCCCCGTTCTGTTGGTGTCCTGTCACCAAGTTTTAATAAATTCGGTTTTGGATTTTATCCCGGTGTCTCTTGGACTCTCCTTCCGTGTTCAACCACGTTGCGGCGCTGTGCATTATCTCCGTGCAGGTCGCACTCGTGGGAGTGTTTCCTTGGACCGACGTACGCTTTATTTCCCCGCGTAGTCGGTGCCCGGGAAGCGCTCACTAGGTGCGAGTGGCGTACGTAATTACTCCGCGTAGCCGCCCTCTTCCGGGGAAGAACGAGACTTTCTAACAATATCGCTATATAACATCTTAATAAAACCACAAAATAAAAGCGCATGCGCAGTAAAAGCATACCCATTCTCCGGTGGATCCAAATCGTGCCAGTTTTCAGACGTCGTTAAAGTGCATGTGCTAACAAAGCCCGTTCGGGAGCTCCAAAAGCGCATACGTTCTACAGTGATCCCAAATCCACCAGTTTTCTTCTCTCTTGGAGATTAACAATGCTCTCACATATTTAACTCCATTCTCAACCCTGATTGATGAAATGTTTTGATATATACAGTTATGAATAGGAAGGATCTCGCATTTTTTATGGTTGAGTCTCAAACCAAAGGCCTTGGAAAACATTGAGATTACATTTAGGGCTTTTTTATTAACATTAAAACATTTTTCAAAAACAAAGCTGTATCATCTCCAAAAAATATCATCATTATTTGGGCCGAGATGCCCAAACATCGCTGGGCAAATAGACCCAGGACAGGGTGCCATTCTATCGCTTGGCACACACTCACTCACACAACCACACTCTATATGGGGCAATTTGAAGAATTCAATTGACTTGATCCATGTTTTTGGACTGTGTGAGGAAACCCGCGCAGACATGGGGAGAACATGGAAACTCCACCCAGATTGCAAAAATGATCTCCAAAATAAAATAACTTAATATAAAAATAGGGGGACATGGTAGCTTAGTGGTTAGCAGGTTTGAATCCCAATCTGGGTGGAGTTTTCATGTTCTCCCCGTGTGCATGTGGGTTTCCTCCGGGTTCTCCGGTTTCCTCTCACACTACAAAAACATGGATTTAAGGTAAATTGAAATCTCAACATTGGCCCATAAAGTGTGTGTTTGTGTCTGTGTGAGTAAATGTTCCTAGCAATAGATTGGGGCTGTGTCCTGGTTACCTTTCCCATTAATGACCCCCCCCCCACCCCAACGCGAGTACTCAATGAAATTGAATGCCTTTTTTATATATCAATTTAATTTTATATATCTGATTTAATTATGAACCTTCTGTAATTGAGGATCTGCAAATGTGAGATCATTAGTGTTCATCTGTGGGAGTTCAGGTTTTAGTCCTTTATTTAGATTTGAATGATTAATAGGTCAGTGAACTTGAGTTTAGATAAGGTTTCAAATAGAAATACAGTTTAATCTTTTTAGTTTAAGTCTTAACCATGTTTACATTTCCTCTTTATTATATTATACATTATGTCAGCTTTTATATTTTAATGGAACCAATACAAATGTGTTTTGTTTGTATTTGTAACCATTTATTATGTATTATATATTGTATAATCTAGTCACAACCTGATCCTCATCTGTGATCAATAAACATAAAACTTTGGATTAAACTGTGTCTCTGAAACTGTGTCTCTACTTTTCCTGAAAGTAAATATGTCCTTCCACATTTTTAGTGTTAAAAACAGAATTGTATACAAAAAAGCAGGAGCTTTGCCATTTGCTTTCCCACCCGCCTCCAAACCAACACAAAGTAGAGTGAATAATTTATTAATCATTGGCTTCAGATGCATCTGAAGGTTTAGCGAGTTGCAAATGCGTTTCAGCCCAATCATGCTACAGCACAGTGTCTGTGTGTGTTAGGATGTTAAGGCATTGGTCAGCTTGGTCTCTATGTAAAATAAATTTACAGATCTTTCCCTTGTGTCAGCATGCTGTGATGAAAAGTTACACATCCTGACACCTTTACACATTTTAGATTTGTATCAGAATGTTTTGTTTATCACACCATTTGGGATAAGAGGGTTTGTTTCTGTCCACAAATAATGCATAATAATAAAGTGAATCCTGATAGAACTGTCAATCACTAATCATATCATCTCTGCGAGTTTTAGGTAAAATTATGAAGTTAACTAACAGTTATGCTGAAGAAGTCCACATGAGAAACGTCATGTAGTTGTAGAGAGCAAGTAGCTCCATTAAAAGTTATGGTTCATCTTTAAGCTTGAGATCATGTTCTAATAAATTAAAGGGAGAATTGGGCATGATGCAGAAACTGTGTGTGTGAAACTAAAAGTGGGCTCTAGGTAAGTTCTCACCAACAATTTAAGAGTCATTGGACATTAAGTAACTTTACCTAAAACTCCCAGGGATGATAGAATCGGGGCGGCACGGTGGCTTAGTGGTTAGCACGTTCGCCTCTCAGCGCTAGGGATTCCCGGTTCGAATCCCCATCTGGGTGGAGTTTCCATGTTCTCCCCGTGTCTGCGTGGGTTTCCTCCGGGTTCTCCGGTTTCCTCCCACAGTCCAAAAAACATGGATAAAGTCAATTGAATTCTCAAAATTGCCCCATATAGAGTGTGTTTGTGTGAGTGAGTGAGTGAGTGAGTGTGTGCTCAGCGATGGATTGGCGCCCTGTCCTGGGTATATCTGCCCAGTGCCCGAGACGTTCTCCCCTGGATGGGCATGGGGAACCCCACCGCGACCCTAATAGAGGATAAAGCGGGAGATAATGAATGAATGAATGATAGAATCGTGTCAATCACTCATTCGACCATATCAGGCTTCTCTAAGCAAGGTTTATTCTTACACAGTATTTGTGGACAGAAACCAACCATTTTATCCCAAATGATGAACAAAACATTCTAGTAGAAATCTAAAATGTGTAAAGGTGTCAGTTAGGATGTGTAACTTATAACATTTAGTCACAGCGTGTTGACAAGGGAAAGAAGGCTGACCAATGCCTTAACATCCCATCATATTTACTTTCAGGAGAAAATTCACAGAGACACAGTTTAATCCAATGTTTTATGTTTATTTATCACAGATGAGGAGAATCGCCTTCAATGCTCAGGTTGTGACTTCAAATTCACACAACTACATTATCGATTATACAACACATATTTCATGCAGCGATACTCTTTTCATTAGGTAATGTTGAGCAGTTATTGGAAACATCATCTCCATAGTTGCTTAGAGCATCTGCATTTATAGATGTATTGTGTATGTATTGTGGACATCGTTATGTAGACCTTTCTCAACTTGTGCTTGTTTTTTTAATTGTAGAATATTTCCAGCCATAAATTTGTATACTCACAATGTGTGCAAAATATTTTGAACAAAAATCTGGCTACTGTGAGCTGAAAGAAGTTTTTCTTCCTGTGTGAATGCGCTGGTTTCGTTTCAAATTATGTATTCTGGAAAAACTTTTTCCACACTGTGAGCAGGAATATGGATTTTCATGCTGGTGTTCTTTAACATGCTGGTGTTCTTTAAGACTACACTGATCAATAAAACTCTCACCAAAATTTGAGCACAAATATGGCTTTTCTCCTGTGTGAATGCGCTGGTGTTGTTTCAAACTATATTTTTAGCAAAAAATCTTTCCACACTGTGAGCAGGAATATGGTTTTTTTATACGCTGGTGTTGTTTAAGTTTACTATGTTTAGTAAAATCTTTTCCACACTGTGAGCAGGAATATGGTTTTTCTCCTGTGTGTATAAGCTGATGGCGTTTAAGAGAATTCTTAAAAGTAAAACATTGTCCGCATTGGCACTTAATGGTTCGTAGAACAATAGTCTCCTTCAATACTGCCACATTGAAAATCTCCAGAGAAAAGGCATCATTTAGAGCATCTTCATAACATATTTGCCATCTCGCATCCCTTTTATAGCCATGTCAATTTTATTTCCATGATCCTTCAAAACAACAAATAAACAGGCATAATGATTTTGTCTGCAAACACAATATTTATACTCTAGTTGCCAGTTTAAAAAATAATATAATATAATATAATTTTAAAATCATGCTACCTGCAACACACATTTTTAATGCATATATGCAACAACAGTTTTGGATGAGAAGAAGAAATTTTCTTACATCATACATTCTGATGCCATTTGCTGTATCTTCAAATATGTAATTTGGCAGACCAAGCAAAGCTACAGACCTCCTTTTCTCATTTGTGTTTTATAAGATGCATAATTTTGGCATGATGATGTGATGGCTTAGGACACAGATCTGGTAAATGGTAACACCTGTCTGGGATAAATGTCACTAAGAAGCAGGCAGAGGGGAGAGAGAGAACTTAAACCCTATAGAGGGAGTTTTATCTCTGCTCTGTTTAAAAAATTATACTGTAGCCCAGTTTTGATTTGTTGGTGAAATAAAGCCTTTTGGTTTCCACCACTTGTCTGTTCTTGATGTCACATCCACAAACTGATTACAATCATTTCTGCAGTAAGATGTAGAAGGTATTAAGAATATAGAACGTATTAATACTTATATATGTATATAATGTCTCTGAGTGCTTGCTTCTTTTCAGATTTGGCTGCTGCTTTGTAATACTCCTGTGTCTTTTGATGTAAAGCAAAGATATTTTTCGAAATTGGAAACTGATTTCAACTCTTAAAGTAGGTGTGCAAGTATAACATGTCAATAAATATAGATAATAAAATAAGTTTAAAGGAAAACTTTAAACTTTTTGTTTTTCTAAATCATAACACAGTTCCCCAAAAAATCCCATATACTGTACAATATGCCATTAATTACAACCAAATTAGAAAAATGTTGGGACAATTTAAAAAATGCTAGTAAAAATGTGATTTACTAATTACACAGAGTACAAACCAAAGCTATTTCATGTTTTGTCTGACCAACTTAATTTTATTAGATTATTTACATTAATTTCTGTGTTTCAGTTCTACAACACATTCCAAACAAAGTTGTGCAATTTCGGGCAAATAAGATTAAAAAAATAAATAAAACTAACTAACTAACTAACTAACCTCCGAAACTTTTACGTGCTGAATCTTTGGGCACAAATGTACAAATAAAAAGAAAATAGGCCAGCACTCATAAAATTAATTATATTTATTGACCCATGTGAGCATCTGATGTCGTTAGCTGATCTCATTCTTTGGGCAGATAACGATACTGAACCCAGACGTGACTAAGTGTAGCAATCCCAGATCATAGCACTACCCCACAGACTGGTACATTAAACATTAGGCATTATGGGTGCGTCGCTTCAGCCGCCTCTCTTCTTACAATGATGCCCTATCATTCTGAAACAGTGTAAATCTGTACTCATCAGACCACATGACCATCTCTTCTTATTTTGCTGGTTAGCCTCACTGACAAGTGTTTTTTTTTTAAGGTTGCACAGCTGTTTAGTCCCAATCTCTTAAGTTTACTTCACATTGTACATGTGGAAATGTTCTTATTTTCGCAATTAAATATCATTGATTACATATCTACTGTTGTTTTTCTACCAAATGTTTAAGTGAGCGCCGATCATGATTATTCAAGTCTTTTTTCTGACCACAGTCTTTCTGCAATTTCTCTGATATCAATAAAATATTCTGATTCTGAAGATAATGTGGTTCCTTCTATCAGACTTATTTACATGCTGATGATCGACACATAGTATAAAGCCTTAATAAGTTTAATAAAGCATCTCACCTTCAGTAATGAACTGGATTTGATCTGATGATAATAATGATGAAGTGCACAACTTTGCTTTTTTATTAAATCTCTCGGAGCTCTAAACACACGTCCTGTTATTGTTCTTTTTCTTCACATTATGTTTATTGGCGGTTGAAATTCCAAGACAGTGCAACACCGCCACCTACTGATTACAACCCAATTATTTAGTTGGGTTTTCAAACCATAGAGGGAACATCATCATTTGAAATAAACTGATGAAAGATAAAATGTAGATATAACATTTGTTCTATTTTTAGTAGAACAGAGCAACAGAGGTCCAACCTTTAGTTACTGTTAGTCTTTGTTGTTAGTATTTTAGCAGAACAGACTTATGATTAAACCAGTCTTACTAAGATAGACCTCATACAGGAACACAATGAGCAAAAAGAGAAGTGAGACAGAGACATACAAAGACAATATAACCAGAGAAAACTAAGAAAGTAAACAGAAATGACAAGAGAGACTGTAAGATAAATTAAGAAAGACACAAAGAGAGTCTGACTAGAAGAAACATATCAAGACAGAAAGAGAGAGATAGAGAGAGAGCTGTATTATTGTCTTTATCTGTATGTATGTCTCTGCAAGAGGTTTTGTGAAGGAGAAGCTCAATAGAGATGTCCTGACTGAAGAAACTGTCACCATCAAGATCCTAAACAAGAAAAGTTCGGAGCTGAATTTGAGTTTTCTTTAATTTTCATCCATAAAGATTTAACAGCCTCTATTTCATAATGATGCTACACAGTACACTTGACTGAGAAGTGAAGAGCTATCGTTTATTTTAAACTTCATTACAGTTCAGTATATTTCTTTAACTTACTCAATCCGTTCTTAGTGATAAACATACTCTAGTTCTCTAGTTAAATTCTGTGTTTAAAAGTTCTTTAAACTTTTGATATTTTGATTTATTACTGGATGAACTGCATTTTGTGAAGAGAGAGAGAGAGAGAGACAACACCATAAAAAATTTAATTTATCAGTGTGTGTGTCACTTGTACCATGTACTTAATGGACATGCTGCTAAAGTGTGTGTGTGTGTGTTTGTTCTGGTTCTGTAGGTAAATGTGATTTTTACAGTAAAACAGATGTTGGATCAACTCTTGATAATAACAGGATACAGCAGCTCTGTGGAGTGATACTTGTCCAATACTCCATACACACTCTGGACTGTGTACACTGCTGTTAGAACAACAACCAGAATGTCAGTTTTACCAGAACTATAGATTCTGTTCATGTTGCACAAAGAGTTTTAAAATAGCCCGAATACTTTTTTGTTCTTGTACTTATTTATGGGGCACAATAAGTCTATTTTTGGGTTTAGGTATCACTATTAATTTACTATTATTAATGGTGGTAGGTGATGGTAAAATTTTGCTAAAACTAGTCTGTTGTGGAATATTTTTATTGAAATAATTAAACTGGCACTCGGGCGGCATGGTGGCTTAGTGGTTAGCACGTTCGCCTCTCAGCACTAGGGATTCCTGGTTTGAATCCCCATCTGGGTGGAGTTTCCATGTTCTCCCCGTCTCTGCGTGGGTTTTCTCCGGGTTCTCCGGTTTCCTCCCACAGTCCAAAAACATGGATCAAGTTAATTGAATTCTCAAAATTGCCCCATATAGAGTGTGTCTGTGTGAGGGAGTGTGTGCCCAGCGATGGATTGGCACGCTTTCCTGGGTGTATCTGGCCAGCGCCCGAGACGTTCTCCCCTGGATGGGCATGGGGAACCCCACCGCGACCCTAATAGAGGATAAAGCGGAAGATAATGAATGAATGAAAACTGGCACTCCTATCAAAAGGTCACCTGGTCACCTCTGCTTTCCAGATCACTGCTCTGCTCTTAGTAAGAATGTTTACAGTCACAGGCCAATATTTATAGTCACAGGCCTGGGGGGGGGGGGGGCTGCTGGTGCTTGATCAATTGAGATACTTCCTGGCAATTCTTTCATTAATATTGTATCTGTGGTTCCAGTAAATTTGGCATCGATTGTACTAACGACCACATAAATGCAACTGTGTCCAATATCGGGGATCAAGCTGCCATTTTTAAGTGGTTGTGTGAATGTTTTTGCTGCCACTTGGACACTGTGCGAGCCTGTCATAAGGCCTGCTACTGTTTTAATTTAACATTTATTTATTTTGTTTCTTTTCACGCGGAGTATGGCTGCAGGTTTACTGCAAATTATACTGTATTGTTTTGGACAATTTCTTTAATTGTATTTCTCTGTACTATAAAGTATGTTACTGATTTTAACCATGAAAAGTTTTTCTTTTTCTTTCCTTTTTATTTCATTTGATTGCATAAAGTTATTTGTTGGGATTTCCTTGTGCTACCATTCAATTTGTTAGTACCCAAGAACCCGTGTCCTTAATTATATTTTTCTGAGTGTAATTCTCGGCGGGTGTAGTTGACTCCTGTGTTTACAAAGTCTGTAAAGCTCTGTTGGAACATCCCTCATGGAGAACTCTGTGAAACCCAGTGGTGATAGTATTGCAGCAGCTACAAATAGCTGAATATCGCCTGTGTATTGTGAGGTGGTGCTATACTGGAAATAATGCTCTTAATTAAAATTTGTAGGTCACATGCACTACAGCTGCAAATGCTGCTGGGGCGATTAAATAAATCCCTGTGGCAACCTAGTTTATGTATATTGTGATGCTTGTTAAGTGTTTTATAGTTGATCAAAATTAAGAAGAAAGCAGAACAAGTGACCAACAACATCAAAAAACAGTTAAGTACTTTTACCCAAAACTCCCAGAGATTATATGATTAAATTAGTGATTGACATGGTTCAATTAGGCTTCTCTAAAAAAAAGTTCATTATAACACAGTATTTGTAGACAGAAACTAAACCTTCTTATCCAAAATGGTGATGAACAAAACATTCTAGTAAAAAAAACTAAAAGGTGTGTAAAGGTGTCAGTTAGGATGTATAATTTATAAGATTTAGGCACAGCGTGTTGATACAAGGAAAAGATGTGTAAATATATTTTACATACTGAGACAAGGCTAACTAATGTCTGCAAACCGAGCACACACACTGTGCAGTATTGGGCAATTCAATTAACCTGCAGATGCATCTGAAGCCAATGATTCATTTATCATTCACTCTACATTGTGTTGGTATGGAGGCGGGTGGGAGGGCAAAACAACAAAGCTCCCATTTTTTGTATGGAATTCTGTTTGTCACAATAAAAATGTGGAAGAACATTTTCTTTAAAGAGAAAACTTGCAAAGACACAGTTTAATCCAAAGTTTTATGTTTGTTCATCATAGCTGAATAATCAGTTTCAATGCTCAGGTTATGACTTTAGATTAATAAATATAAAATACATAATAAATAGTTACAAATAGAAACAGAACAAATTTTTATTGGTTCCATTAAAATATAAGAACTGGCTTAATGTATTATATAATGAAAAGGAAATATAAAACATGTGTTAGAATAAAACTAAAAAGGTAATTTAAACTTTAATTCTATTTAAATCCTTACCTAAACTCAAGTTCACTGATTTATTAATCATTCAAATCTAAAATAATTAACACCTGAACTCTCATAGATTAACTCACATGATGCCCACATGTGCAGATCCTCAATTACAGAAGGTTCATCATTAAATCAAATCCATGATAACAACAAATTTGTTAAAATATATTTGAAAAAATCATGAAAATCTTGAAGGTTCTTGACTGTTCCATAAGCAGCAGTTTTTATAACACTTCAAATGTGGTAAACTGATGTACTTAGCATTTCTACCTTACATTTCACACAGTGATTCTCTTTTCAGTTTGGTAAACCATTCTCTTTGGTAATGTTGAGCAGTTTTTGGAAACAAAACTGTCCAGAGTTTCTTAGAGCATCTAGCTTTCCAGTATTGTGGACATTGTTGTGGTGAAGTCGTATGCTTGTTTTTATAATTGTAATTTATTTCCTTCCAAATATACACACAATTTGGATAAAAACTTGACTACTGTTATGTTCCAATAAACAATCAGTAGTCGACGGTTTCGTTCCAAAGAATTTAATGCGTTTTACTGAATAGACAAACAAATGTACAGGAAAAATCATCAAACAACCACGAATCATGAATGCTTTGATTCTCTAAGATCCTGCTTCTGTATATAATACCATCCTTCTGCGTGTGTGTGAATAAACCTTCCATATACAGTATGGTGGGGACTTCCTGTGCCCCCAGTCTCACTAAAACATTTACCAAGTGTTACCTGCCCCCCAAAGTCTAACCGATTCCTACAATTTCACAAGCTCATCCTACAAATAGTCATTCCATCTGTTCCCTGCACTTATTCAAACCATCATGAATTACAACACATTACTTCAAAGTATTACAAAAACATCACACTACTATGAGCTGGAATAAGTTTGTTTTTCTGTGTGAATGCGCTGGTGTCGTTTTAAATTTTTAGAAAAAAAAAAAAACTCGCACATTGTGAGCAGGAATAGGGTTTTATCCTGTGTGAATACGCTGATGCTTTTTAAGACTACTCTGTTGAGTAAAACTCTTACCACACTGTGAGCAGGAATAAGGTTTTTCTCCTGTGTGAATACGCTGATGCTGTTTAAGATTACTCTGTTGAGTAAAACTCTTTCCACACTGTGAGCAGGAATAAGGTTTTTCTCCTGTGTGAATATGTTGATGCTCTGTAAGTCTGCACTGATTTGTAAAACTCTTTCCACACTGTGAGCAGACATATGGTTTTTCTCCTGTATGAATACGCTGATGCACTGTAAGTCTGCACTGTAGAGTAAAACTCTTTCCACACTGTGAGCAGACATATGGTTTTTCTCCTGTATGAATACGCTGATGCTGTTTAAGATTAATCTGTAGAGTAAAACTCTTTCCACACTGTGAGCAGGAATAAGGTTTTTCTCCTGTGTGAATACGCTCATGCCGTTTAAGATTAATCTGTTCAGTAAAACTCTTTCCACACTGTGAGCATGAATATGGTTTTTCTCCTGTGTGAATACGCTCATGCCGGTTAAGATTTATCTGCTGAGTAAAACTCTTTCCACACTGTGAGCAGGAATAAGGTTTTTCTCCTGTGTGAATACGCTGATGCACTGTAAGTCTGCACTGATGAGTAAAACTCTTTCCACACTGTGAGCAGGAATAAGGTTTTTCTCCTGTGTGAATAAGCTCATGCCGTTTAAGATTAATCTGTTTTGTAAAACTCTTTCCACACTGTGAGCAGGAATATGGTTTTTCTCCTGTGTGAATACGCTGATGCAGTTTAAGATTGCTCTGTATTGTAAAACTCTTTCCACACTGTGAACAGGAATAAGGTTTTTCTCCTGTGTGAATACACTGATGCACTTTAAGAAAACGCTTTTGAGTAAAACATTTCCCACAGTGTGAGCACATGAATGTTTTTTCTTCTGTGTGAATGGGCTGCTGTTTTTCAAGGTGAAACTGTGGAGTGTAACTATTTTCATACTGTGAGCAGGAATTTGGCTTTTCTTCTTTGAGAACATCCTGTTGTCTTAGAAGAAGACCGCTAATGGAAATTCCTTCCACACTGTATGTTGAAATATTTTTCTTCTCCTCTGTGGATGTGCTCATGTTCATTCTGTTTATTCCTGTAGACAGAAAGATTTATGTATATATGTAATATATTTATGTAATTTCTCCACAGTGGAATACATATTTTTCACAGGCTTTTGTATGTGTTCAGGTTGAGGTAAAATAATGTTGTTATTGGTTTTTAAATTTCTAATAGCTATAATGGATACTAATAGTATTTCCAATACTGCCACACTGAAAATCACCAGAGGAAATCCTTTAGGGCATCTTTATAGCATATTAAGCCATCTTGCATTCCTTTTATAGACCCATCAATTTTCTTTCCATGATCCTTTTCCATGAAAAAAAAATGGGCATCGTTTTGTCTGCAAATGAAATATTTATTCTCCAATTAAAATGTCATAATTCTAGATCAGTAATTCACAAACCACTCTGTGCTATTAATCCAGCTAGCTTTGGGGTTTATCGGGGACTGTGATCAAGAACCACTGTTCTAGTTAATGTGTATTAGTTTATTGGTCAAGTAACATGTTTTTGCAGGTTTAAAAAAAAATCAAATAATTCAAACTATCTGCATCACACATCTGTTATAATGCACATACTGTATGCAACCATAGTTTTGGATGAGAGAAAAATAAATTAAGTTACATCACACATTCTTATGTTATTTGCTGGATCTTCAGATATGTAGTGTGGCAGACCAAGAAAAGCTGCAGAGCTCCTTTTCTCATGTGTGTTTTATAAGATACATAATTGTGGCACGAGGGAGTGATGGTGATGATTAATGACAATTTGGCATGTCAATAAATAGCCATCCATCCATTATCTTCCACTTTATCCTATATTAGGGTTGCGGGGGGTTTCCCAAGCGTCAATAAATATAAATGATAAAATAATTTCAACTGAACTTTTTTTCTAAATTTAAATCTAACCCAAGTTTAGCATGTTCGCCTCTCAGCTCTAGGGATTCCCGGTTCAAATCCCCATCTGCGTGTAGTTTCCATGTTCTCCCCGTGTCCGTGTGGGTTTCCTCCGGGTTCTCCGGTTTCCTCCCACAGTCCAAAAACATGGATCAAGTCAATTGAGTTCTCCAAATTACTCCATGTAGAGTGTGTTTGTGTGAGTGAGTGTGTGCCCAGCAATAGGTTGGTGCCCTGTCCTGGGTGTGTCTGCCCGGCGCCCAAGACATTCTCCCATGGATGGGCATAGGGAACCCCCCCGCAACCCTAATACAGGATAAAGCAGAAGATAATGAATGACTAAATGAAAGATGTATGAGTTAAAGATATTTCATGTTTTGTCTGGCCAACTTTATTTTATTTGCTTATTTACATTAATTTCTGTATTTCAGTTCTTCAACACATTCCAAACAATATGAATGTCATATGATATTAAAACACTCACTCATTCATTCATTCATTATCTCCCGCTTTATCCTCTATTAGGGTCGCAGTGGGGTTCCCCATGCCAATCCAGGGGAGAACGTTTCGGGCACTGGGCAGATACACCCAGGACAGGGCGCCAATCTATCGCTGGGCACACACTCACCCACATATAAAGTGTGTGTGTGTGTGTGTGTGTTTCTATGTGGGTGAGTGTGTGCCCAGCGATAGATTGGCGCCCTGTCCTGGGTGTATCTGCCCAGTGCCCGAAAAGTTCTCCCCTGGATGGGCATGGGGAACCCCCCCTGCGACCCAAATATAGGAGAAAGCAGAAGATAATGGATGGATGGATTTATTCATGGATGAACTGTATTTTGAATTCTCCAAATTGCCCCATATAGAGTGTGTCTGTGTGAGTGAGTGAGTGTGTGCCCAGCGATGGATTGGTGCCCTGTCCTGGGTGTATCTGCCCAGCGCCCAAAACGTTCTCCCCTGGATTGGCATGGGGAACCCCACTGTGACCCTAATAGAGGATAAAGCGGGAGATAATGAATGAATGAATGAGTGTTTTAATATCATATGACATTCATATTGTTTGGAATGTGTTGAAGAACTGAAATACAGAAATTAATGTAAATAAGCAAATAAAATAAAGTTGGCCAGACAAAACATGAAATATCTTTAACTCATACATCTTTAATTTAGTCATTCATTATCTTCTGCTTTATCCTGTATTAGGGTTGCGGGGGGGTTCCCTATGCCCATCCATGGGAGAATGTCTTGGGCGCCGGGCAGACACACCCAGGACAGGGCACCAACCTATTGCTGGGCACACACTCACTCACACAAACACACTCTACATGGCGTAATTTGGAGAACTCAATTGACTTGATCCATGTTTTTGGACTGTGGGAGGAATCCCCATCTGGGTGGAGTTTCCATGTTCTCCCCGTGTCTGCGTGGGTTTCCTCCGGGTTCTCCAGTTTCCTCCCACAGTCCAAAAACATGGATCAAGTCAATTGAGTTCTCCAAATTCCCCCATATAGAGTGTGTATGTGTGCGTGTCTGTGTGAGTGAGTGTGTGCCCAGCGATAGATTGGCGCCCTGTCTTGGGTGTATCTGCCCAGCGCCCGAAACGTTCTCCCCTGGATGGGCATAGAGAACCCCCCGCGCGACCCTAATATAAGATAAAAGCGGAAGATAATGGATTGATGGATGGATGAGTTGGGATTTAAATCCCAATTCCACCAATATTAGGCTAATATCTTATATATAAACTGCATGGTCACACAATAATATTTGGCGGGACTGCTTTTAGTTTTGATTATGCCACATATTCAAGTGCGGCATCGTCTCCACAAGCTGCTGTAATGTCATTTATTTATTAATAATTAAACATGTATTTTTGTCCAAAGTTACGTCGTTCTTACCAACATGTATTAATAATGGGGAATTTTAACCACTGCATAAAATCTTCATCAGCACATTCCAAAGATTTTGTATGGCATTGAAGTTTGGACCCTGTGGTGGCCAAATTTATGTTTGAAAAAGATGTCTGCTGCTCCCAAAACCACTCTCTCATGTTTTGAGACTGATGCATCATGGGAATTGTCATTTTAAAATATATCCATGCCATCAGGAGAAAAAGAACCATTGATGGAATAACCAGGTGGTTCGGTATATTCAGGTCGTCAGCTGACCTCATTCTTTGGGCAGGTAACATTGCTGAACTCAGACATGACTAAGTGCAGCAACCCCAAATCATAGCACTGTCCCCTCAGGCTTGTACATCAGACATTAAGCATGATGAATGCATCACTTCAGCCACCTCTCTTCTTAGCCTGATGCACTCATCATTCTTAAAAAAAAGTAAATCTGAACTCATCAGACCACATGACCTTATCTTCTTTTTTTGCAGGTTAGCCTCACTGACAAGTGCTTTTCTTAATGCTGCACAGCTGTTTAGTCCCAGTCCTATAAGTTTACTTCACACTGTGCATGTGAAATGTTCTTACTTTCACAGTTAAATTAAATATCACTGTTGTTTTTCTACCAAATGTTTAAGTGATCACTGATCATGATCATTCAAGGATTTTTTTTCTGAATACAGTCCTTAAAGCTCAAAGATGATGCCGCCCCACTCTCCTAACAGTTTAAATAACTTAAAAAGCTGAAACATAATCACTCTGTAGCTCTCTCTGATTTAAATTCGACAGCATAAATACTCTTTCCAATACTGATTTGGTTTATTCTTAAATTACACCTTAACTTTGTATATAACCTTTACACCCAACCGTAAGAACTGCAACATAAATCACATAAACAAATGTACAATGAGAATTTTTTACATTGTAAACTATTAAGAATCTTAAGAATGATCCTTTGTATGTTTAACCCCACGAATTTCTATATTGACTTAGAACCACAATTACATATGAATTCATCTTAATACTAGAAAAGGTAATAAACTTTACGTAAACCCAAATAGCATACAAACAGCACACAAACCTCATTGGCTGCATTAAATATCAAAGAGAGCATATAGCTTCATGCTTGTCACTCTTCAAACGCCTTAATAAACACTTTGACCCTTAATTGTAACTTTGGAACCTTTGAAATCTTGTAACCTTAACTTAAATTAACATTGTCAATGTTCTTAGAGGCAGGAACCATAAAATAAGAGGCCCTTACCTATTTGCTTAGTTAAATCCAGATAATGACTTTTTTAACCAGGTAGTGTTTATATTGCTTTAAAGTAAAAATGTTTTATTTAATTGATGAATTTTAATATAGTAATTATATCTGATGTTAGTTACTAAATATCAATTAACATTTTATAGACTCAGACTTTGTGTAGTGATTTACTTTTGTGTAGTTTGTGGTGGTATGGTGGCATTGTGGTTAATAATCTCACCTAGACTGGTAACAGGTTCAGGGTGGTTCTCCTCCTTTGGTTGAATGAGAGCTGGGATAGGATCCATCACCTCCACGACCTTGTTCACGTTAACAATCGAAATAAATGAAATGTTTTAGTTGTTTAGCTGAATTAAGTTCGAAAATTGGTTTGTTTAAGGACAGAGTAATGAGAGAGAATTCTAAAAATGTCATTTTATACTTTATTACTTCTGATTACAGTGCATTCGCATTCATTTTTAAGGTTATTAGCATTATAAACAATAACAGCATCTAGAACACAGTCTTAAATCTAAAATCCATCAATCTTATTTACATCCTGATAATCCACACAGAGTATAAAGCTTTAATAAGTTTCATAAAAGAATCTCACCTTCAGTAATGAACTGGATTTGATCTGATGATAATAATGATGACGTGCACAACTTTTATTTTTTATTAAATCTCTCAGAGCTCTAAACACACGATGTGCTGCTGCTATTAGTGGTCTCTTTTCTTCTCTTTCTGTTTATCGGCGGTTAGGTTTCCAGATTAGTGCAATACTGCCACCTACTGCTTGGAATGCGCCCTTCACTACATATTATTAAGTTGGCTATTCAAACCTTAAAAGGAACATCATCATTTTAAATAAACTGATTCATTTAAATTTTACTGATTTAAATAAACTTAAAGATAAAATGTAAAAATAACATTTGTTCTACTTTCAGAGATTGTTCTCTTACAGAGTTCGAACCTTTAGTTACTGTTAGTCTTTGTTATTTGTATTTCATTATCATTTGATTTATACAAGTTGCAATAAAAGTCATATTTGGCTTTTGATATCAGACACAGATCATGTTTTTATATTTCCCCTGCACCTTTAACACCATTCTATCAGACTGTGGTGTCCAGCTGTCTTTTCTCTGCTGTGGTGTGCTGGGGTGGAAGCATTAAAAAGAGAGATGAGAGGCGATGAGAAGCTAGTCAGGCATGCGGGGCAAGCACTGGATGTGGAACTAGACTCAGTGGTTAAAGTGGCAAAGAGGTGGAAACTCAACAAACTGCTCTCCATCATGGATGTTGATGGCCACTCCCTACATTACAATATTTTAGAGCAAAGGGACAAATTCAGTGCAGAGAACAGTCTCAGAGCTGCTCTACAGACAGACCCAAGAGATCATTTGTTTCAAGAGCCATCAGGCTTTTTTACTCCACCAGTGGGGCTGGTAGAAAGATAAATAAATAGTGACTCAGCCTTTCTGGTACTCATCTCAGAAAACAGAGGTAATACAGCACCCCTGGAGCAATTAGGGTTAATGGTCTTGCTCAAGGATTCTGACAACTGTTCAAATCCCAGTGAAACCACAATGATCATATTACTAGTCCAACACCCTAACCACTAACCCTATCCACTTGAGCTACCACGCCCTTGTTCTATTTTATGATTGTATTATTACTGTAATTTTTACTGCTACTGGTTCCTCAATTTCCTCTGGGATAAATAATGTATTCTTCTTTTCTGTCTGTCTCTCTGTCATGTGTTTACCCAGCGTTGTCTGTCCAGCATCCAAAACAAATCTAATGGCAGGTGAGATGCTGTCCCAAAACACACCGTTATCTGCTTTAGGAAATTTAGCAACTAGTAGCAGCAAAAACACAGTAATAATTCAATCATAAAATTGAACAAAGGTGTGGTTAGCTCATTGGTTAGGGTTAGGGTCTTGGGTTAGCAATCTGAACATTGGGTTTGTTAGGATCTTTTGATTTTGAAAAAGGCAGAAAGAACGAGCCTATGCAAAGATGGTCGCCTCAACTGATTTATTGAGGACAAAAGAAAACTTCATGGACACCTTCAGTTACTCACGCTGGCCAGCGGTCTGCCCTCCTCAGCGTTCCGATGCTGTCTACCTCCAGGTCTGAGTGAAAGTGCCCTTCCCTTGTGTTTACCTGGGTGTATATGCGTTACGTCTAGTTCCCGCCCCTTAACTGCTTTAAGCCAATCACAAATTACCGCCCTAGGTTTTAAATCAGCCAATCCCAGCCCAGTATTTTCCAAGTGGCGGGAAACTCAGAAGTCTTTGTCTTTCGGCCATATTGAGATTCTCATTATGTATAATAAGAAATTTAAAATTCCTGACAGGTTCAAATCCTAGGTCCACTGAGATTTTAACAGTTATTAGTGTGAGACCTTGAGCAAGATTCTTAAACCTCATTCCTCCATTGGTGCTGTATCACTTCTGTATTCTGACATCAATCTAAAGTGTCTCATAATGAATGAAATAAAATTACTATAGTGCCAAAAAGGCTATATATCCGAAAGGCTTCGAATGCGCATGCGCTTTTGGAGCGAACATAAACAGGTGCGATTTGAAAGAGCCGGTGAACGGGTGTGCTGTTTACTGCGCATGCGCTTTAACGGCGCCAGAAAACAGGTGCGACTTGGTAGCGACTGGGAACGGGTGTGATTTAAATGCGCATGCACTTTAGCTTGGACGGGTTTTTAAAGATAAGGCTTAAAATATATATTTATTAGAATCACTTCTGTGCTTCATGTGTATTAAAAAAAATGTTAAAAACATTGACTTTTTTTTAAACATGTTTATCAAAAACATAAGTGAAAAATGACAACACAGTAGACCAGTTTTTACTTAGTGTATAAAGATCACAACATAATCATCATAGAACCTTAAGTAGATTTTATTTCCTTTTTTATTGAGGTCATTTTTATAAAGCGATGTCCAGTGTTTGTACTTTAGCAGATTTTAACAACAGAGAATGTTGTTAGAATGAGATATTGTTTGTATTTAACTGTTTTGCACCCCAGATAAACATAATACACATTTTGTGTGTTTAAGTTGGCTTCTCAAACCTTAGCAGGAACATCATTATTTTAAATAAACTTAATTAAATAAAATGTGAGCGGCACGGTAGCTTAGTGGTTAGCACGTTTGCCTCTCAGGGCTAGGGATTCCCAGTTCGAATCCCCATCTGGGTGGAGTTTCCATGTTCTCCCCGTGTCTGCATGGGTTTCCTCCGGGTTCTCCGGTTTCCTCCCACAGTCCAAAAACATGGATCAAGTCAATTGAGTTCTCAAAATTGCCCCATATAGAGTGTGTCTGTGTGAGTGAGTGTGTGCCCAGCGATGGATTGGCGCCCTGTCCTGGGTCTATCTGCCCAGCGCCCGAGACGTTCTCCCCTAGATGGGCATGGCGACCCTAACAGAGGATAAAGCAGGAGATAATGAATGAAAATAAAATGTGGAAATAACATTTGTTCTATTTGTAGAGATTATTCTGTTATAGAGTTCTAACATTTAGGTACTGTTTATACTTTAGTCTTTTTTTGTTAGAATTTAAGCAGAACAGGCTTTAATCAGTCTTACTAAGACAGACCTCATACAGGAACTCCTTGGGTGACACAATGAGCAGGAAACAGGTGCAACATAAGAATCAAGACAGAGACACACAAATACAAGACAAATGAATAAAACCAACAAGAGGAACAGTCAGAGAAAGAGAGAAAAAGGAAGTAAGAAAGACAAAGACAGCCCGAGTCCCGGAGGAAACTATTAGATGTTCAATAATCGGTCTCAGAGAAGCAGGTTGGTCCAAACAAAGTTTAATGCAATTTACTGAATAAACAGCAAGGGTACAGCAAAGAATCATTGATGGCAAGCAATTGCAATTGATGAGAGAGCTCTGAGGTCTCAAAGATCCAGCTTCGGTATATAAACCTTTGGTGGGCTGTCCTTCTTCTGTTGGTGAGTGTGACTGGACCTTCCAAATATGGTGGGATTTTCTGAGACCCCAGTCCCAATAATACTTTTTAACAAATGTTACTTGCCCCCTAAATCTATATTTTCACAGGTCACGCTGTGACCAGACTTTCTGACTCCTTCTAATGCTCTTTCGACAAATGGTCATTCCTATAATTATACATGCTCATCTCACACCTGGAGCCATTCAACAGTTGTCCAACTATCGTAAATTACTAAGTATCCTTACAATGGTACAAGCATTACAAAGTTTGTAAGTACAAACCTTACAAATTCCCCCCTTTGCACCTTTTCTAAAGGTGCAAAATACATAATAATTTTTCTTTAATCAATAATACATTGGTTATATCATCATGTAGTGTAATTCTAATCTTAATGTACGAATGGTGCTTGAGGCTTCTTCATTCCTCTGAAAAGACTGTGTTCCTTAGAGGTTCTTCTTTTCCTCCCCGTAAGTCCAGTGCATATTAGTACATTTCTAAACAATTAATCTAATATTCTCCTTTGTGATGTACGCTTTTGTGAAAAATGTACGGTGTATGTTACAGAGCATAGTTGATCTTCTTGGCCTTGGAGACGGTCACTGTCTCCTACCAGACCATTCCTCATCTGGTCTTCGCTCTGGTCCCGAAAACTTGTGATTATGTGACTTATAGAACAAATTTAAATAAAATTTATATAGAATTTACAGTTCTCTTGCCTTTCTGGCTTGATGAGTAAACATACCTAGTACTTTTTCATAGACTAAAGTAAAAAGTTTTCTTTATACCTTTTATAAGCCAGATTAACTTTTATGATGTTAGTTGAACGTCATAGCATGAGATCAACATAAAATCCAATTAATTTTAAGCTCAGTGTGTTTTATTTCATTATTCTGAGTTTAACTCCACCTCTAATTGATCTTTAATTAACACTGTGTAAGATATCAGGTTGCCTGTTTTTAACCTTTAACTTTGACTATGTATGATTTGATACGCACTTTAATCCTCACCCAACTCCCTGGAGTGATGGCCTTGTTTGGCTTAGTTTGTCCCCCCTTTGTCAGTGTTCATTACCAAGAGGTGACAGGTAACCATGTGTGCAATTATACGACAGTGGTAGCTAGAGCTGCCATTACTCTTATACATGAAAACAAAAACTTTTGTATTTTTAAAACATTTAGCCTCCCCCTTTTTAAAACAAAACATTTGTTTTAAAAAACGTCAAGATCAAAATGGCATGTGTAATTATCCTAAAAGTAAATTATTCAAGGTGGTATAAGAATCTGGAAGAGATTATCATCTAAAGTGATTTTGTTGAAGTAATCCTTGAAGTAATGATCTATGGTCCACCTTTCAGTGCCTGTGCAGTACAGTGCAGTACCTTTCAGGATCATATTCAAAATAGATGTCACACAATACATAAGCATTAAAAATTATCAAGATCGTCCTCCGTTTTCTGCCAATCTGTAATACTAGGGGAAAATCAATCAATACAATGTTATTATTTTAACTGGATCAAGCTGCTCTGTCAGCTCCGTCCACTAAACCTGCAGATTGACATGAGATTAGTAAAGTTTAAACAGATCATAAAACAAACTTACCAATCACTTATAAGTTTAATAAACTCATTTTTCCTGTTGAATGTAAAATTTGATAATTAGGCCTCCTTAAGTGCAAAAATCTTACAAAACCCACATGCAAACGGGGAGAACATGAAAACTCCACCCGAATTGGGATTCAAACCTGGATCCCCAGTGCTGAGAATCAAACATGCTAATCGCTAAGCTGCCATGTCCCCCCTATTTTTTATATTATATTATTTAATTTTGGAGATAATCTTTGTGAATTTATTAGGATATATACTGTAGCAATATCTCTACATTGGTTTCTTTAAATCCAGAACTCACTTCTGGATTAAATATCCAGTGGGGTATTCACCAGTGTTGTCCTACTTCCCTAAAGTTTTTCATCCTAACTACTCAATTATTAACCCTTCAGATGAATAATAATGAGTTGCATGGGATTAATCTATTTGAAAGAAAATACAAAATTAGTCAGTTTGCAGATGATGCAGCTTTGTTTTTGAAAAATGTTTTAATGTTAAAAAAAGCCCTAAATGTAATCTCAATGTTTTCCATGGTCTGGTTTGAGACTCAACCTTAAAACTGCGAGATCTTTTCTATTCATGTTTATGAATGTGTATGAACTGTATATATCAAAACATTTGGTCAATCAGGGTTGAGAATGAAGTTAAATATGTGAGAGCATTATTAATCTCTAAGAGAGAAGAAAACAGGTGGATTTGGGATCACCGTAGAACGCATGTGCTTCTGGAGCTCCCGAACGGGCTTTGTTAACGCATGCGCTTTAACGAGTCTGAAAACAGGTACGATTTGGATCCGCCAGAGAACGGGTATGTTTTTACTACTCATGCGCTTTTATTTTGTGGATTTATTAAGATGCTATATAGCGATATCTTTACCTCAGTTTCTATAAATCCAGGACTCACCTCTAGATTGAAGATCCTGCGGGGAATTCACCAGGGTTGTTCTATTTCCCCAAAGTTTTTCATCCTAACTACTTAATTATTAGTTCTTCAAATCAATAATAACCCAGGGTTGCATGGGATTATTACAGGTGTGTGTATTTCATTCTTGTTCTTATTTCAGTGTAATGTTTCTTTTAGTCAGACTCTCTTTGTCTTTTTCTTCTCTATTTCTCATTCTCTCTTTCTCTTACAGTCTCTCTTGTCGTGTCTGTTTGTGTTTCTTAGTTTCTATTTATCTAAGTACTCTATTTATCTTGTCTTTGTGTGTCTCTGTCTCGGTTCTCCTTCTGTGTATAGTGTTCCTGTATGAGGTCTATCATAGTAATGCTGCTTAAATCATACGTCTGTTCTGATAAAATACTAACAACAAAGACTAACAGTAACTAAATGTTAGAACTCTGTAAGAGAACAATCTCTGAGATGTAGGAATAAATGTTATAACTACATCTAATCAGTTTATTTAAAAAGATGCTCCTGCTAAGGGGGGCAATGCATGATGCGACCACTTCCATATGTACACGAAGAAGAAGAAAAACATGGGGGAAATTTTTGAAGACCGGTTGTGCAGAGCTAATCGCTCTGCCTCACTCACAGCGCACCGTGTGAGTTCTCATGCCTGATGTGCGGGGCTACCAAATGCCCTGGCAGACATCCGAAAGTATTGGAAATGACGTTCGTCATCAATTTCCCTCATTGGGCGGACAAGTGAATAAAATTCTCCATCCAAATGTTGCGACCTATTCAGTGGCCTCACAGACCACCGCCGTCTAGAACGCTGCCTTTTTGGTCGTTTTTGCAGTATGTACAAAATCAGAAGTTCCTACGCCGTCGCCATGTTTGATTTTTACTCTAAACTGCCCTCTAATTTATGTAGTGTTCAACAACCATATCAACGCAGCTGACGCAAGGAAGTATGTGGGCAGTAAGCGCACGCACACATTTCCGTACGCAAAGGGAGTAAATGAGGCTTTAAGGTTTGAGAAGCCAACATTCATTCATTCATTCATTCATTCATTATCTCCCGCTTTATCCTCTATTAGGGTCGCGGTGGGGTTCCCCATGCCCATCCAGGGGAGAACGTCTCGGGCGCTGGGCAGATAGACCCAGGACAGGGCGCCAATCCATCGCTGGGTACACACTCACACACTCAAACACACTCTATATGGGGCAATTTAGAGAACTCAATTAACTTGATCCATGTTTTTGGACTGTGGGAGGAAACCGGAGAACCCGGAGGAAACCCACGCAGACACGGGGAGAACATGGAAACTCCACCCAGATGGGGATTCGAACCGGGAATCCCTAGCGCTGAGAGGCGAACGTGCTAACCACTAAGCCACCGTGCCGCCGAGAAGCCAACATAATGATATTTATTTAAGCGCATCTTCCAAACACTAGGTGGCAGTATTGCACTAATCTGGAAACCTAACCGCCAATAAACAGGAAGAGAAGCAAAGGAACGATAACAGCAGCAGCACCTCGTGTGTTTGGAGCTCTGAGAGATTTAATTAAAAATAAAAGTTGTGCACGTCATCATTATTATCATCAGATCAAATCCAGTTCATTACTGAAGGTGAGATTCTTTATTAAAGTTATAAAGCTTTATACTATGTCTAGATAATCGTGATGGAAATAAGACTGATAGAAAGTGTATTTTAGATTTAAGATTATGTTCTTGATGCTGTTATTGTTTAAATGCTAATAACATAAAAGATTAATGTGAATGCACTGTAATCAGAAGTAATAAAGTATAAAATTATATGTTTAGAATTCTCTCTCGTTACTCTGTCATTAAACAAACCACAATGCAGTGAACTTTATTCAGCAAAAAACTAAAACATTTAATTTATTTCAATTGTTAACATGAACAAGGTTGTGGAGGTGGTGGATCCTATCCCAGATCTCATTCAACAAAAGGAGGAGAAACACCCTGAACATGTTACCAGTCTAGGTGAGCTCATTACCCACAATGCCACCATACCACCACAAACTACACTAAAGTAAATCATTACACAAAGTCTGATTCTGTAAATTGTTACTTCATGTTCAGTAAAGAACTTAAAATAAAATGACAATATAAAATTTATGAATAAAAAAACAAAACGGTTTTACATTAAAACAATATAAACACTTGATTTAACTAAGCAAATAGGTAAGGGCCTCTCATTGGATAATTGCTGTATAAATGATTATGTTTTAGCTGCAGCAAGTTATTTAAACAGTTAGGACAGTTTGCATCATCTTTGAAAAAGGACTGTGGTCAGAAAAAAAAGCCGGCAATCAAGTGAACATTTGGTAGAAAAACAACAGTAATTTAATTTAATTGTGAAAGTAAGAACATTTCCGCATGCACAGTGTGAAATAAACTTAAGGGATTGGGACTAAACAACTGTGCAGACTTTTCAGTGAGGCCACCCTGCAAAAAAAGAAGAGAAGGTCATGTGGTCTGATGAGTTAAGATTTACTCTTTTTCTAGAATAATGGGTGCATCAGGTTAAGAAGAGAGGTGGCTGAAGTGATTCATCCATCATGCTTACCCATCATGTGTAATGTACAAGCCTGAGAGGACAGTGCTATGATTTAGGGTTGCTACATTTAGTTACGTCTGAGTTCAGCAATGCCTAAAGAATGAGGTCAGCTGATGACCTGAATATACAGAACCACCAGGTTATTCCATCAATGGATCTTTTTCTCCTGATGGAACGGATATATTTCTAAATGACAATGCCCATGATGCATTAGTCTCAAAAAGTGAAAGAGTGGCTCAGGGAGTAGCAGACATCATTTTCAAACATAAATTTGGCCACCACAGAGTCCAGACTTCAACGCCGTTCAAAATGTTTGGAATGTCCTGGTGAAGATTTTGTGCAGTGGTTAATGCTAATATAAGTTTTATAAAGATTGTCTTCTGAGAGACTTATAAATCAATTTATGATCCACATGACAAGTAATTTAACTAAACACATTAATATTTGACCTCTGTTATAGGTTTTGTCCGCATTTTAGAAAAGCTTTAGACAAAATTATGATTCTGCATGCTTATAAAATACTTCTGAGTCAGATATTTTAAAGTTTAGCCATTAGGAGAATTTAAACAATTTAATGCAGAAAACACTTGTGTAGCTAAAAACTACATTTGTCTGTAGAGTTAGAGTTCAAATGAACACGCATTAACCTTCAACTGTTTCCTATTTTCCATAATTTGGTGGTGGGATTCGGCAGACTTTATTATTATTTTATATAATATTAATATTTAAAAGTCCTACAATCCCAACTGTGTTTGGAACATGTTGTAAATCTGAAGTCTGAAGAAAAAACATAAAATGTCTCATGTTCATATTGTCTGCAATAAAATAAAAGTTCATTTTGAATAATTTAAATTGATTTAATCTGTAGTTAACAACCTTATATTCAGAATAATTGGTTATGTCCAATGATTTGATTGTTCGCTTACTTAAGAAATGAAAGGTTGTTTCTTATCTTTTGCCATTATTTCTGCAAATAAGGTGATGTAATTAGGATAATATTTATACAATTTTGATAATTACGTTCATGTTTTGCATTAATTGAAGCAGAGGCTACAAGTGTGAAATGAAGTGGACATTTTGCATTAACTGTAACAGTTTATAAACAGAAAGTAATAATCTAGCAAATAATTTTTTTTGTGAATTATGTCCCTTGAGAAGTTGGTGAGTGAAGACTGTTAAGTTTCTAAATCCAAAGACAGTCCAGACTTACTGCTACTGTCTTTCAACAGTTGGAAGAGTTTGGCATCATCTACAGTCCATCACAACCTGTGCCATAAATGATGTATCTCTAATAAAATGAGAAAAGGACTGCAGCTTTGCTTGGTCTGTTTGGTCTTTTGACCCAAAAGATAGCTGGATGAAGAGCACAGAGAGGTTCCTCAAAAAAAATTCTTGTAGTTATTACTGATTCAGTATTATTGAAATATTAGTTGTAGTAAAAATATTGTATTTGCAAACAAAACCATGATGCCAGTTTATTTTTTGTTTTGAAGGATCATGGAAATTAAGTTGATGTGGCTGTAAAAGGAATGTAAGCTGGCCTCCTAATAGGTTATAAAGATGCTCTAAAGGATTTTCAATGTGGCAGTATTGGAGAAGACTATTGTCATACACAACCTCAGAGATGTGCCATGCAGCTTTGGACAACTGTGAACAAATCTGGAGTGTCCACATTCTATGAACTCTTCCTATGAATTTCTACAGTGAGTGGTGATGAATATTAAGCCAGATTTATGTCTGTATGAATATGTGGATTATGAAACAGACTTCTAAGATACAAACAGAACTTCTGGCTGCATAGTAATCACTAGCTATTAGTAAGTTAAATGCAAACAGGGACAACATTGTTTTACTTCAACTTAGACACATTCAGAAGACAAAATAACAAGTCTGTGGAAAATTATTTTTCCTCTGTGGAAAAATAATATCAGCACATTCATGAAAGAAAGAAATACATCTTTCAGCCTACAGGAATAACCTTTACCAAGTAAACATGAGCACATCCACAGACAAGAAGAAAAATATTGTGACACACGGTATGGAAGGAGTTTCATTTCTTCAAAGACATCAGGGTGTTCACACAGAAGAAAAACCATATACCTGCTCACAGTGTGGAAAAAGTTTTACTCATCAGAGTAATCTTACAAAACATCAGCACATTCATGCAGGAGAAAAACCCTACTCCTGCTCAGAGTGTGGAAAGAGTTTTGCTAAACAGAGTAGTTTTCAACTGCATTATCGTATTCACACAGGAGAAAAACCCTATTCTTGCTCACAATGTGGGAAAAGTTTTATTGACCGGCGCTGCTTTAAAGTGCATCAGCGTATTCACACAGGAGAAAAACCATATTCCTGCTCACAGTGTGGAAAGGGTTTTAATCAAAAGAGTCATCTGAAACAACACCAGCACATTCACACAGGAGAAAAACCCTATCACTGCTCACAGTGTGAAAAAAGTTTTACTAATCAGAGTAATCTTAAAGTGCATCAGCGCATTCACAGAGGAGAAAAACCCTATCAGTGCTCAGAGTGTGGAAAGAGTTTTACTAATCAGAGTAATCTTACACAACATATGCACATTCATACCCGAGTAAAACCCTATATATGCTCACAGTGTGGAAAGAGTTTTATTCAACAGAGTAGTCTTATAGCGCATCAGCGTATTCACACAGGAGAAAAACCCTATTTCTGCTCACAGTGTGGAAAGGGTTTTACTCAAAAGAGTCACCTTAATGAACACCAGCGCATTCACACAGGAGAAAAACCCTATCACTGCTCACAGTGTGAAAAAAGTTTTATTTGTCAGAGTAATCTTAAAGTGCATCAGCGTATTCACAGAGGAGAAAAACCCCATCACTGCTCAGAGTGTGGAAAGAGTTTTACTAATCAGAGTAATCTTACACAACATATGCACATTCATACACGAGTAAAACCCTATATGTGCTCACAGTGTGGAAAGAGTTTTACTATGAAAGGTAGTCTTACAGTACATCAGCGTATTCACACAGGAGAAAAACCATTCTCCTGCTTACAGTGTAAGAAAGGATTTCACCAAAAAAATGATTTAAAACATCACCAACGCATTCACACAGAAAAACAAACTTATTCCAGCTCATAGTAGTGTGATGTTTTTGTAATACAGTGATACCTCGGTTCTCAAACATAATTCGTTCCGGGAGGACGGTCGAGAACCAAATTGTTTGAGAACCGAAGCAATGAAACCCATAGGAAATAATGGAAACTGGATTAATTCGTTCCAAGCCCCAGAAAATGCCTATTTACTGGCCTAATTTGTATATAATATGTAGAAAAACATGAGTCGAAATAAGAAATAAGTGTATTTATTAAAACAAAAAAAAAAAAAAAAATGTACTGTACAGTACAGTAAATTGTTTCCTTTACTGTACCTGTACCAACCTTTATGGCAGGAGGGAATGAATGTGGAGGGAGGAGGGAAGGGGGATGGTTATTGTTTTGAAGGGGAGTCCTCTTCAGTAAAAACAGAGGGTAACTGCTCTTCGGGTGTTTCTCTCTCCACAAAGGGTGACTCTCTCCAAAAAAAAACGTGACTCTCTCTCTGCATTCACACTGATGACGCAAGCAAGGTGCGCTGGGCCGAATGAACGCCATTCGGCTCAACTCGGCTCATCTCGGACGTTCGGATGTTCGAGTTCCAAATATTTGTTCGGATTCCAAGACAAAATTTTCTCAAATTTCCTGGTCGAATACTGATTTGGTCGAAAGTCAAGGCGTTCGAGAACTGAGGTATCACTGTACTTTGAAGTAATATGTTTATGCATTGAATAATTGCAGGGAACAGATGGAATGTTTATTTGCGGGATGAGCTTGTGAAATAGTAGGAATGGGTTAGACTTAAGGGGCAGGTAACACTTGGTAAATGTATTAGTGAGAATGGGGGGTCAGGAAGTCCCCACCATATATGGAAGGTTTATTCATACTCACACACACAGAAGGATGGTATTATATACAGAAGCAGTATCTTTGAGAATCAGAGCTCTCTCATCACTTGCGTTTGTCTGCCATTGATGATTTTTCCTGTACACTTGTTTGTCTATTCAGCAAAATGCATGAAATTCTTTTGGAACGAAACTGCAGACTTGTAATCATTTATTGGAACATAACAGTACTCAAGTTTTTATTCAAATTGTGTGTATATTTGGAAGGAAAAAATTACAATTATGAAAACAAGCATAAGACTTCATCACAACAATGTCCACAATACTGGAAAGCTAGAAACTCTGGACATTTTGTTTCCAATAACTGCTCAACATTACCAACTGAAAAGAGAATCACTGTGTGAAATATAAGGTAGAAATGCTAAGTACTTTAGTTTGCCATATTTGAAGTGCTATAAAAAATTGCTGCTTATGGAACAGTCAAGAACCTTCAAGATTTTTATAATTTTTAACAATTTTTTTAAGGAATTTGTTGTTATTGTGGATTTGATTTAATGATGAACCTTCGGTAATTGAGGATCTGCACATATTGGATCATTAGAGTTCATCTATGGTAGATTAGGTTTTACTAACGTATTTAGATTTGAATGATTAATGGATCAGTGACCTTGAGTTTAGATAAGGTTTCAAATAGAATGAAAGTTTAAATTCATCTTTTTAGTTTTAGTCTTAAACATGTTTTACATTTCCTTTTTACCCATTGTTAGCTCTTATATTTTAGTTGAACCTGTACAAATGTGTTTTGTTTCTTTTTGTATCCATTTATTATGTATTTCATATTCATCTTCTGAGGAGTTGCTGTGGTGGATCGCTATTTGGTTTTCTGGTGTTAAGATGTTTAAAGCCTTCTGATTTGGATTGTAACTTCACCTCCTTTGTCTTTATTGTTATTTTTAGTTATTTTTAGTCTACTTCATTTTACATGTTCATATATATGATACAATAGTTTACTACTTCCCAAATTTTATTTTACAATTTTATAACGTTTTTTGTTTTATCACCATTGTTATTACAAATTTATGAATAAAAATAAAACTTTCTGTTGAAATGACGTCACGTGGAATGATTCGAGCCAGCCGATTGTACTCAGGGTTGCCATATTCATACATTACCAACACCAAGTTGGGTTTGTCATTGTATGTTAAACGCACAACTGTCATTTTACTGTCAAGTCCAGACACGTTTCTTTTTTAAATAAATGCTGCCCCTAGTGCCCCACTGTGTTATGTTAACTATGTTATATGTTATTGATTATATGGTCTCATTTTCATTTAAAGAGATTTATAAGGGTTCAACATTTGGAAACTTAATGTACACTATTAAATGGGCATTTTCTGATGGAAGGTTAAGTTTTAAATATTTATTAATAAATAAATACATCTTTGAAAAAAAATAGGTGGATTTTTGGATCACCTCAGAACAGGTGTGCTTTGAATACGCAAGCGGGCTTTTTAACGCATGCGCTTTAATAATGCCTAAAAACGAGTGCAATTCAGTAGCGCCATAGAACGGGTGTGCTTTCACTGCGCATGAGCTTTAACAACGTCTGAAAACGTGTGTGCTTCAGTAGTGCCTGATAGCGGGTGTGATTTAGATGTGCATGCACTGTAAGGACACTTTAAGAGCGCATGAGAACTAGTGTGCAGTTCAGTTTGAGACATTTGAAAAGATGCAGTGATGCCAGGGTCTGTCATGAGATGCATATCCGCTTTAAAAAAAGAGTTTTCCAAAAAAAGACAGGGAAGAAAATAAAGCCTAAACTACATAGTGAACTGATAGGTGAATAAACATAAGACCTTTTTATCTTTACAACAAACACACACTGATTATAAAATGTCTTAGATATTTGTACCTCGTTCTTTTCGATCACTAATAACAATACTAGTGCACAACATTTATAATACAGAGTGATTTTGAACGCAGCACGCAGGCCGACCACAGAATAGCAGTAACGGTTTGAAGTTTGAATCACGGATGTAGAAGAAATCAGACCAATCACTATCCGATGACGTAAACATACGGTTTCTAGGACGGAGGTGTTTTTCAATGAGCATGGAGCAGCTTTAGTACTTAAAAGTCCTCGAGAGGAGGAGCTACAGAGAATGAGTCATAAAGGAAGCTTAGATTTTGACCAATGAGAACATGCGCTCGCAGTGGGGCGCTGGAGTTTATAAATAGTGCACTTCCAGCCGTTAAACGATTATTCTGAAAACGCTGAGAGGCGAACGTGCTAACCACTAAGCCACCGTGCCGCCGCTTGAGATATTAATATGTTTGATAATTCACGATTTAATAAACACAGAGCATAAAACCTTAAGTTCACAATAAAAAGTTAAACCAGTAAATGAAGTTATAAAATAGGAGATTGTGAACTGAATCGTCTGAATCGATTCCCAGAGAATCAGAAGAGTGACTCATCAGATAAAAACTAATGGACTGGTTTGATTCTTTGTGTTTGTGCAGATTTTGTTTCAAAATACAAAAACATAATAGATTTTAAAGATTTTAATTAAACAGGTTGCTATTTATTAATTACTTTATAATGTTTATTATCCGCTGCCAGGAAGCGGGCAGAGAACATCATCCGTAATCCATCACATCCTGGTTATCACCTGTTCCAATATCTTCCCTCCATTATCTTCCCCGGTGTCTTAGCCAGTTGACAATCAAGACCTCCAGACTACAAAGAAGCTTCTTTTCACATGCCGTCACACTCATGCACAGCTGAACATTAAAATACTACTTTCTGGATACCACATACATTCATATCCAGATGTTCTCTCACTAACTCAGTCTGCACTGTCCTTTACTGTCCTTTGTCTGTTCGTGTGTGTGTGTGTGTGTGTAGAAGGATGGCTAGTTGGGTGTGTTTGATACTTCTGTAATGTCAGTTATTGTGCACTGTGAGCTACTGCAACCAAGAACAAATTCCTTGTATGTGTGAGCATATACTTGGCCAATAAAGTCTGATTCTGATTCTGTTCTTCAGGTTACATCATTCAGAGTAATACATACAGTACATTTCACTTTTATTTCATTAATTTAACATTTATTTAACTACCTGTACAAATAAATGTAGTGATTTTATGCATTTATATAAAAAAATATTAAATTAGCTTTTTATGTATTTAATTTGAGAATAAAAATAAAATACGCTCATTAATGTTTTTTTTTTTTTTTTAAATACAAAACTGCTATTTATAAAGTAGAAGACTGCTGGTTTAATAAATGACACAACACTCGTCTGAATCGACTCCCAGTGAATCTTAAGAGCGACTCATCAAAGAAAGAATTAACGTAGAATGTAAAACAACAGAGAAATTAAATAAACTTGCTTTTTTTATAAATCACTTATGCTTATAACTCAATGAAAAAGTTAAGGTTTATTGATAGATTGAAGTTTATCATATTTCGGAAATAATAGAGAAATCGATTACATGAATCAAGACATAAAGAGTACTAACAACAGAATTCTTTCTTGTCCTGAAGGTGATGATCATAATCCCTCAGTTCATGAAATATGTTTTTAAAAACTGGATAAGAAGAAAAGAAAGATATCCAACAACTGGCTTCTTTATTGTTATATTCTCCTTGTACATCTGTGACCAGGTAATGACACTATCTATCCACAGTCCTTTAGAGATCATGAGATAATATACAGTGTACATGACCAATTTGTTTGTGACTTTTGTGTTTTTATTGTTTTTGATTATTAAAATGACATGAACAACAAGTATATAAACATGAACTTTTTTATGGTTTGAAAAAATAAAAATAGGTATACGAAAGTGGTGGGAGGAAAGAAGAAAAGACCAACAGAGAAAAAAAGAGAAAAGAAAATAAATAAATAAATACAATTATATTTATATATATATATATATATATATATATATATATATATATATATATATATATATATATATACTGTATATATATATATATATATATATATATATATATATATATATATATATATATATACATATTTACATACATACACATACATATATATATATATATATATATATATATATATATATATATATATATATATATATATATACATATGTATACACACGTACATACATATGCACAAACATACACATGCTCATATACAGTGGGTTGCAAAAGTATTCATACCCCTTGAACTTTTCCATATTTTGTCACATTACAACCACAAACATAAATATATTTTACTGGAATTTAATGTGAAAGACCAACACAAAGTGGTATACAATTGTCAAGTGGAAGGAAAATTATACATGAATCAACATTTTTTTTACAAATAAAAAACTGAAAAGTGCGACGTGCAAAAGTATTCAGCCCCCCTGAGTCAATACTTTGTGGAGCCACCTTTTGCTGCAATTACAGCTGCAAGTCTTTTAGGGTATGTCTCCACCAGCTTTGCACATCTAGTGACTGAAATTCTTGCCCATTCCTCCTTGCAAAACAGCTCAAGCTCAGTCAGATTGGATGGAGAGCGTTTGTGAACAGCAGTTTTGAGATCTTGCCACAAATTCTCAATTGGGTTTAGGTCTGGACTTTGACTGGGCCATTCTAACACATGAATATTCTTCTTTTTAAACCACTCCATTGTAGCTCTGGCTTTATGTTTAGGGTCGTTGTCCTGCCGGAAGGTGAACCTCCGCCCCAGTCTCAAATCTTTTGCTGACTCCAATTAGGTTTTCTTCCAAGATTGCCCTGTATTTGGCTCCATCCATCTTCCCATCAACTTTGACCAACTTCCCGGTCCCTGCTGAAGAGAAGCACCCCCAGAGCATGATGCTGCCACCACCATATTTGACAGTGGGGATGGTGTTTTCAGAGTGATGTGCAGTGTTATTTCTCCGCCACACATAGCGTTTGCATTGTGGCCAAAAAGTTCAATTTTGGTCTCGTCTGACCAAAGCACCTTCTTCCACATGTTTGCTGTGTCCTCAACATGGCTTCTGGCAAACTGCAAACGGGACTTCTTATGGTTTTCTTTTAACAATGGCTTTCTCCTTGCCACTCTTCCATAAAGACCACATTTGTGTAGTGCACGACTAATTGTTGTCCTGTGGACAGTTTCCCCCACCTGAGCTGTGGCTCTCTGCATTTCATCCAGAGTCACCATGGGCCTCTTGGCTGCCTCTCTGATCAGTGATCTCCTTGTTCGGCCTGTAAGTTTAGGTGGACGGCCTTGTCTTGGCAGGTTTACTGTGGTGCCATACTCTTTCCATTTCCGGATGATGGATTGAACAGTGCTCCGTGAGATGTTCAAAGCTTTGCAAATCTTTTTATAACCTAAGCCTGCTTTAAACTTCTCCAAAACCATATTCCTAACCTGTCTGGTGTGTTCTTTGGATTTCATGATGCTGTTTGCTCCCCAATATTCTCTTAACCAACATCTGAGGCCGTCACGGAGCAGCTGTATTTGTACTGAGATTAGATTACACACAGGTGGACCCTTTTGAGTCATTAGCACTCATCAGGCAACTTCTGAATGCAATTGGTTGCACTCAGGGAAAAGGGGGCTGAATACTTTTGCACGTCGCACTTTTCAGTTTTTTATTTGTAAAAAAAATGTTGATTCATGTATAATTTTCCTTCCACTTGACAATTGTATACCACTTTGTGTTGGTCTTTCACATTAAATTCCAGTGAAATATATTTATGTTTGTGGTTGTAATGTGACAAAATATGGAAAAGTTCAAGGGGTATGAATACTTTTGCAACCCACTGTATATCTACATAAACATTACATACTATATGCATATCCATATACGCATCTACGCATAAGTACACATATGCCCATACGCATATGCATATATATATATATATAGTATATATATATATATATATATATATATATATATATATATATATATATATATATATACACAGTGAGTCCAAGAAGTATTTGATCCCTTGCTGATTTTCTTCGTTGGCCCACTAATAAAGACATGATCATTCTATACTTTTAATGGTAGATGTATTCTTACATGGAGAGACAGAATATTAAAAAGAAAATCCAGAAAATAAATCTAAGGAATATATATTAATTGATTTGTATTTCATGGAGTGAAATAAGTATTTGATCCCTTAGTATTCATTAGCAGTTCTGGCTTTTACAGACCAGTTAGACACTCCCAATCAACTTGTTACCTGACCTGAAGCCACCTGTTCTCACTAATCGCTTGTGTGAAAAACACCTGTCCACAGAATCAGACAGATCACACAGATTTCAAGTCTCCAACATGGGTAAAACCAAAGAGCTGTCACAGGACCTCAGAGTCAGAATTGTTGACCTTCACAAAGCTGGAATGGGCTACAAAAAGATTAGTAAGGTGTTGGATGTGAAAGTAACAACTATTGGTGCAATTATCAGAAAGTTTAAAGAGTATAACATGACAATCAACAGACCTCGGCCCGGTGCTCCAAAGAAGATTTTGCCTCGTGGGGTGGCAATGATGCTGAGAACGGTCAGAAATCGTCCTGCAACCACTCGGCAGGAGTTAGCAAATGACCTGAAGGCAGCTGGGACCACAGTTTGCAAGGAAACAATTGGCAACACTTGGATTAAACAATGTATTCACATCCTGCAGTGCCCGAAAGGGACCCCTGCTGAAGAGAGCACATGTGAAGGCGCGCCTCAAGTATGCCAATGATCATTTGAAAGATGAACCAAGTTATTGGGAGAAGGTTTTGTGGTCAGACGAGACCGAAATTGAACTTTTTGGCCTCAACTCCACCCACCATGTGTGGAGGAAGAAAAATGCTGCCTATGACCCCAAGAACACTGTGCCCACCGTCAAGCATGGAGGTGGAAGCATAATGTTTTGGGGGTGTTTCTCTGCCAAGGGTACAGGGCTACTACACCGCATCACTGGGAAGATGGATGGAGCCATGTACCGCACAATCCTGAGGGACAACCTCCTCCCCTCTGCCAGGGATCTGAAAATGGGCCGTGGTTGGGTCTTCCAACATGATAACGACCCCAAGAAAAAACACATTAAGGTCATGGAGTTGCCTAGCCAGTCGCCAGACCTCAATCCGATCGAAAATCTATGGAGGGAGCTGTAGGTCAGAATTGCCAAGCGACAGCCCACCAACCTTCATGATTTAGAGAGGATCTGCAAAGAAGAGTGGGCCAAAATTCCCCCTGGTGTGTGTGCTAAACTTTTGGTTAACTACAACAAACATCTCACCGCTGTGCTTGCAAACAAAGGCTTTGCCACTAAGTATTGAGTGTGTTTGGCAAGAGGGATCAAATACTTATTTTCCTCATTGAAATGCAAATTAATTAAAATATATTCTTTAAAATTATATTCTGGATTTTTGTCTTGATATTCTGTCTCTCCATGTTAGAATATATCTACCATTAAAAGTGCAGAAGGATAGTGTCTTTATTAGTGGGCAAACAAAGAAAATCAGCAAGGGATCTTCTTGGACTCACTGTATATATTGTATATATATAAATACACACACATCTACTAAAATTAATTACAATTTCCAGTATAAATATATTTATTTATTTAAACTATTCTTTTAATTGATTTTATAAATTAACGAAAAGAAAGACAATTTTAAGAAACCAGGATCTGAACACCTGTTTGTGTGCAGTTGTGAGCATGCAAGTAGATGAAAGATTTCTTCCATAGGAATGTAAAATGGGAATTTGTAGTAGTGACCGTGGGGGACCCCCGGCCCCAACCCCAAGGCCCGAGGCAGACACCAGGAAGACCAGGGCCGAAGGCACAGCGGAGGTCCCAGGCGCAGCGGCCCCAGGGGCCCCAACGAAGGGAAAACCACACACCCCACCCCCCCGAACGGACCCAAAGGGAGAGCCGAGGGAAGCCCCCAGCAGCCCCCCGCTGAGTCCCGGGGTGAGCAGCCCCAAGCTCTCAGACCCTGCCGGCACCCGCCATGCCAGAGCAGATCCGGCCACGGACACGGAGGCCCGGGACCCTGAGGTGCGCCACCCAAACCCAACCAGGCAGCCACTAGGCCCAGCCAGCACACACCCCGGCTCCCAGCCCCCAAAACCGAGAGCCACCAGCCCACCAGAGGGCAAAGGGTACAACCCCCCCCCCCCCCCCCCGGAGGGGAATGCGACGCGGAGGTGAGGGCCACCATTAGGTGAACCCTAGATGATCCAGGAGAGGGAGCAGACCAGACCCCAGCCTGACAAATACATATTCACACACATACGCACTCATACCATCCCACCCTCATACTCACCTCCACTCATTCGAAGTAAACATATACAGTAGACGCCACACTCACTCATACTCCCCATACACATTCTATACACACTCTGGGTCCAGGACATGCGTCCGCCCCCTATTGGTGGAAACCCACATCCGGACCCAGAAGGTAAACCCATTCTCTCCAGGGTGGAGAGGAGGGGACGGCCAAAGCCACGAACCCGCAAAGCTGTTCCACAGCCCGGGCTGCACCAGACCGGCTGGGCAATCCCCCGCCACGGTGAGGACCCGCCCCCGACCACCGCCGAGCACCACCAACAGCCAAGCAGACACCCCCAGCTGAGCGCCCGCCAGACCCCGGTGATAAGCCCGGCCAGAGGAATGACCGCACAGCCCAGAGCGATGACCCAAGAATCCAAACAGGCCCAGGGAAGCCAGAATACCGGCCCCGTCCCCACCACCCCCCCAAGCCCCGCAGCTCACCCACCGCCCCTGCCCCCACCAGATGGACTGCCCCTTATTCTCCTACCCCCCACTCCAAGCGGCATAACGGGAAATGGGGGAGTGGGCTTAAGACCCCCACACACACACACCCACCCCCAGATATGCTGTTGATGCGTGTTGTTTTTAAGGTGCAATTAAAAGGGGGAGGAGGGGGAGGTCGGCACACGATCCGACCCAAAGACGTGCACCCCCACTCCAGCCCAAAACCCTAAGTGTCTATGTGTAATGTTGGGAGCAGGCCCAGGCGACAGTGGTGAGACCCACTGCACGCCACATAATGCCCACTCCCAAGGCCCTATATGTGAGTGTCATGAGAGTGTTAATAGTGAATGTCTAGGGTGTATAATAAAATTGGGGTCCAGGTGGTCATGGAACCCCAAAGCCCTACATGAGTGGAATCGAAGTGAAGAGGATGGAGGGATGTGACGAGGGATGGGGAGAAACATCTGGGAGCCCAGGGGACTGCCGGAGGCGGGACCAAAACCCCACCCACACCGGGGCCATCCAGATCCCCAAGCTCCACAGCCAGCCCCCCCAGCCGCAGCAGCCACCAAACCCCAACAAGGGCGACCCCACTGAGCATGCCCACCCAGGCACCAAGAGCGCAAGGCAGCCACCGGGAGCGTACCCCCCAAGAGCCAGCCAGCACTAAGGCCCACCACTCGGTCCCCACCCCAGAGGAAATTCTACTCCCACCCCAACAGTCGGATAACTCTCAGAACATATAACACAAGAAACCCAGGCAGAGCCTGATCCACCCCCCCACCCGGCCACACCTCTCCCCCGCAACCCAGAGCCCCCCCGGCCAATGAGACCCACAGCCCACCAATGGACCGAAGACCCCCAGCCCCAGGCAACACGCCCGCCCGGGTCCAGGCCCCCCAGGCCCGGCCAGGACCCCAGCCCGGGGGCAACCCACCCTCAAAGCCCCAACCCCCCCGGGCCCACCCCGAATCCACCCCAGGGCGGCCAGGCCGCCGGCTGAGCCTGCGGCCACCAGCCACCCCAGACCCGCACGCAGCCACTAGAGGCCACCCCCCACGAGGCCCGCCCCGGGCGGCGAGCGGCAGCGCCCCCACCCATGTACCCCCACCGACCCAGCCCCCAAGCTCCCCCAACATCAGCCACTGTGCCCGCAGGACGAGACCGAGGACCCCCCACCCACCCTACGTGATTGAGTCAATCAGGGAAGCCCAAAGAGATGGATCTGATGTGGCAGCAGAGGTTGTCTCAAGACTAATGTTACATTTACATTTGGTCATTTATTGGACGCTTTTATCCAAAGCGACTTACAAGGTGAGCACAGGGTTAATCACAACATCCCTGGAGCAATGAGGGTTAAGGGTCTTGCTCAAGGACCCACATTGGTAACCTCAGTGGACCTGGGATTTGAACCCCCAACCTTCAGATTGACAGCCCAACACCCTGACCACTGAGCTACCACGCCCTTTTGTCATCTAACAAAAGATTTTTATACTGATTAATACTAAGAGCGTTTTTGCTTTTCCAATTCGTAAGTATAGTTTTCTTTGCGATACATAAGGCCGTGAAAATCACATAAGATCTATTTTTCTCTAAAGTGACATCATCTAATTTAGCCAATAAGCAAACAGACGGAGATAGTAGAATATTACATTGCAGACACTCAGATAAGTCTTCACATACCCGAGCCCAGAACCTCTGAACAGGTGGACAGAACCAGAGAGCATGCATGTAATCATCAGGTATGTTACCTGTGCACTGTGAGCAGGTGTTAGATGATGCAAAACCCATTTGGAACATTCGCTGACCTGTATAATGTACTCTGTAAAGAAGTTTATATTGTACTAATTGTAAATTGGGGTTTCTAGTCATTTTAAAAGTTCTTAAACATATTTGAGACCAAGTGTCTTGTTCATAGTTAACTGCTAAGTCTGATTCCCATTTCCCAAAAGGAAGTGATATTGAGCAGTCTATTTTAGATATTAACTTGTAAATTTACGATAGTAATTTGGGGGGTTTAAGATTAATAAATTCTGAAACAACTAATGGTGTTTCTAATCTAGTGTTATTGAGCTTAAATTTATTTTTTATTATAGATTTAATTTGCTGATATTCTAAAAATTGTTTTTTTGTCTTTGCCATATTGTGTTATTAATCTGTCAAATGGTATAAAATCTATACCCTCCAAAATATGTTCCAGGTATTCAATTCCGTTACATCTCCAATTTGGGAAGTTTAACATAGTATTTTGTTGTAGGATGTCAGGATTTTTCCAGATGGGTGTTTTTTTGCATGGGATTATTGAAGACTCCCACCATGCTGTCAGGGATGAGCTTATATTAATGTTTTTAAAGCATACATGTCGTTTTATATTTGGGCTGATGAATGGAAGATCCGAAATTTCGATATTCTGACATAAAGCTTGTTCAGTGTCTAACCAGGATTTATCTAATGGGCTATGTTTTAACCATCTTGAAATATATTGTAACCTGTTAGCTAAGAAGTAATGATAAAAGTTAGGTAGTTCTAGACCTCCCTTGGCTTTAGTTTTCTGTAATGATTTTAAGCTAATACGTGGGGTTTTGTTTTTCCAAAGAAATTTTGAGATGATCGAATCAAGTGATCTAAACCAGTGCGGTGGAGGCTTATTTGGAGTGATTGAGAATAAATAGTTTAATCTAGGTAGCACCATCATTTTAATTGAGGCAACTCTCCCCATGAGTGATATGGGTAGTGATTTCCATCTATTGAGATCATCTTCAATTTTCTTTAAGAGCGGAATGTGGTTCAGTTTTACTAAGTCTTCCAATCTAGGAGAAATAATAATACCCAAATATACAATGTTTTCCGACTGTAATCTGGTAGTAAGAGGATTGTTAAATGAGCAGTTTATTGGAAGAACTGTAGACTTTAACCAATTTATAGAATAATCTGATACTTTTGAAAAAGAGTTAATTAATGTAATAACCTGAGATAGAGAGTTATCCGAATGTTGAAGAAAAAGTAAAACATCATCAGCATAGAGACAAATTTTATGTTCTATATTCTTGCATTGTATGCCTTTAATATCACACCTGCCGTGTGCCCCTTTGGAGACAAAAGCTAGAGGATGTTTGGTTATTTGTTCTAACACATGCCATTGGTGAGCTATATAACATTTTTAACCAATTAATGAAGTAGTTTCCAAAGCCAAATTTTTGTAAGGTTGTGAATAAGAATTTCCAGTTTACTCTATCAAAAGCTTTTTCTGCATCTAGGGACAATATAGCAGTTGCAATGTTTTTACTATACGAATAATCTATTAAATTAAATAATCTGCGTGTATTTGTAGATGAATGCCTTCCTTTGATTAAGCCAGTTTGGTCAGAATGTATTAAGAGTGGAGTTATCTTCTCCAGTCTTTTTGAAAGCGCCTTGCAAATTATTTTAAGATCAACATTAATAAGGGATATAGGACGGTAACTGGTAGGAAGTACAGGGTCTTTGCCTGGTTTCAACAGGAGACTGATGTTGGCAGAGTTCATATTTTTAAGAAGTCTACCATTTTGCTCAGTTTCCTGCAGCATTCTGTAAAATATTGTTCCTAAGATTTTCCAAAATATCTTGTAGAATTCTGCCGGGAATCCGTCCGGCCCAGGAGCCTTATTATTAGGCATGCTTTGGAGGGCTTTGGAATGTTTTGGAAGTTCAGATGCTGTCAGTGGGGAGTCCAGCTCTATTACTTGACTACTGGATAATTTGGGGAGTGATATTTTATCTAAAAATTGATTAATGTCTGTATCTGATGGGTTTATCTGGGGTGAATATAGAGCTTTGTAGAAGTCTCTGAAAATATTATTTATACTTCCAGGATCATAAACTATGCTCCCAGTTATTTCTTTAACACCAGATATGGTTGTTTTTTCCTTATTTATTTTGAGCTGGTTCGCTAAAAATTTGCCTGATTTGTTTCCATGTTCAAAGTTATCTATTCTAAGTCTTTGGATTAGGAATTTAGTTTTTTTTTTTGGTAAGTTCGTTTAATTCTAATTTTGCTTTGCGCAATTTTTCCCTCAAGATTTTTCCCCTCAAGATTTCCTCGTCTTGAGGGGCTCCTAATAATTTAATGACTTCTTCTAATTCCTGAATAAGTTTAGTTTCTTTTTTCTTTTTATGTGATGAGAATGATATTATTTTACCTCTCATTACTGCTTTCCCTGCTTCCCAGAGAATAGATGCTGGCATTCCAGGTAAATCATTGTGCTCTAAATATAAGGCCCATTCTTCTTTAAAATATTTGATAAAATCTACATCATTGAGCAATGATGTATAAAGTCTCCAATTTATATTTTTTGGAATTTCTTTCCGGATTATTAAAGAGATAGGAGCATGATCACTGACAGCTATAGGATGTATCTCGGTGTCTGCAATGTTTGCCAACAATGTGTTACTAACTCAAAAGTAATCCAGATGAGAGTAAGAGTGATGAGCATGTGAGAAAAAAGTATATTCTCGTTGGTTTGGGTGAAAAGATCGCCATGCATCGCAAAGTCCATAATCACACATGTATTGTTTGACTATGTTTATAGACTGCCAACTACGCTGAGTTCCTGCTGTGCTAAGCCTGTCCATGTCTTCATTTAGAGCAAAGTTGAGGTCACCTCCATGAAGTAGTGAGCAATCCGAGTGATCAGATAGTGTAGAGAAGAAATTGTGAAAGAAAGAGCTATTATCGATGTTTGGACCGTATATGCTGACTATACATAACTTGTGATTATGTATAGATAACTTTATGGTTATGTATCTACCATCTGGGTCTGTGACTGTGTCTATTATTGAATAATTAATATTTTTGTGTATTAATATTGCTACTCCCCTTTGTCTTGAGCTATAACAAGCAGAGAACACAACAGGATACTCTGATGATTTAAGATCATCTGCAGTTGTGGCAGATTTATGAATCTCCTGTAATAAGACAACCTCTGCCTTTAGTCTTTTAAGCTGGTTAAGGATACTAATTCTTTTCTGTTGTGTACTGGCTCCATTAACATTCCATGAGACAAATCTTATTGTGCCCATAGTGGCGTTAGTGTGATTTGAGTAAAGGATGTTGTTAAAGTTAAACCATGCATGTCATGATAGAGATAGAGAGACCCAACTATACGCAATGTTAATGTTTGTGTTTGCCAAATTGGAAACTTAGATGCAGTGTCAGATACCAGAAATATAAAAGTTAAAAGGGTGCTGGATGTGAAAGAAAATCAGATATATAGGGTTGCCTAGTGAAGTATTTGTGTGTGTGGTTTCGCATGCTTTTTAAAAAGGAGGAAAAAGAAAAAAAAGTGAGAGAAAGGTGTATTAACAGAAGGAAATGAAAGAAAGAGAAGCGCTGTTTGGCTGTATTTTACAGCCGAAAATGCAACATAAGCAACCTGTTGTGTTTGCAAAAAGTCCATTAAGTACACAGGTAATACAACAAATTTATTTAAGCACATAAAAAACCACAAAGCAGAAAACGCCGAGCTGCAGAAACGGCGAGAAGAGGAGAGACATCCTTCATTCTCTGGCCCCGAAAAACGCCAGACGTCACTTGCAGAAGCATTTCAATCAAGCAGCAGAGAATATCCAGGTAGATAAGAGTGGTAATCTTCAACAGCAGTTCATATTAACTTTCAAAGTAAATGTTACACAAGTCATATGTTAATGGAGCCGACTCAAAAAAAAAAATATATATATATGTATATATATATATATATATATATATATATATATATATATTTACATTTACATTTACATTTAGTCATTTAGCAGACGCTTTTATCCAAAGCGACTTACAAATGAGAACACCACAAGTCAGAAGCCATGGAGAAAACCAACTATACTGTAAGTTCATCAACCTGATTGTTATTCGAAGCTGCGCCCCCCCCCCCCCTTTTTTTTTTTTTTTTTTTTTTTTTTTTTATAACAGGTATTTGGTAAATAGATGCGTCTTAAGTAGTTTCTTAAAACTGTTTAGAGATTCTGCCTTACGGACAGAGTTGGGAAGATCGTTCCACCATTTTGCAGTGGTGAACGCCACAGAATGAGAATTAGCTCCTCGGTGAGGTGGAATCGCCAGGCGACAATCATCACTGGAGCGAAGTGAACGAGTCGGATTGTATTTTGAAAAGATAGAGTGAAGGTAAGAGGGGGAAGATCCAGAAATGGTTCTGTATGCCAGAGTCAGCGACTTGTACTGAATGCGAGCAGCTACAGGAAGCCAATGGAGGGAAGTGAGTAATGGAGTGACGTGAGTTCGCTTGGGCTGGTTAAACACAAGTCGGGCTGCAGAGTTTTGAATTAATTGAAGAGGTCTGATGGTGGAATTTGGGATACCGGCAAGAAGTGCATTACAATAATCAAGCCGGGATAAGACTAGGGCTTGAACAAGCAGTTGGGTAGCATGTTCAGTCAGAAAGGGTCTGATCTTCCTTATGTTATAAAGAAGGAATCTACAAGAACGGGCGGTTTTGATCACATGATCAGAGAGTTTAAGGTGGGAGTCTATAGTGAACCCAAGGTTCCGGACCGATATATATATATATATATATATATATATATATATATATATATATATATATATATATATATATATATATATATATAAAATGAAGACATTGAAATAACCTAGTACATTTATTCTATTACAAAGTTATCTAAGAGAAGATAACATTAGATAAAGCATAAAGCATTAATTATCCAAGGAATTTTATAGAATTAAAGCAACAGGCAAGTGCACACAATGTAAACAAAATATCAAAGATTGAAAGATATAATATCATAAGAGGTGGACTGGACTATAAAAAAAATTATGAACAGAACAATTTAACTCCAAGGAATATTTACACAGCCATAAAAGTATGAAATTTATAGAGACATTAAAAATAACAAAGGTTAAAAAAATTATTATATATATATATATATATATATATATATATATATATATATATATATATATATATATATATATATTATTATATATAGGCTGTGTTCTCTCCCCGCTGCTCTTCTCACTCTACACGAATGAGTGTACCTCCATGGATCTCTCAGTCAAAATCCTGAAGTTTGCAGATGATCTGACAGTCATTGGTCTCATCCGAGACAGTGACGAGTCTGCCTACAGACGGGTTGTGGAGCAGGTGGTCCTCTGGAGCAACCACAACAACCTGGAGCTGAACACAGCCAAAACAGTGGAGATGAGAGTGGACTTCAGGAGAAACCCTCCAACCCTTCCAGCACTCACCATCCTCAAAGGCACTGTAACGGCTGTGGACTCCTATAAGTTCCTGGGCACAATAATCTCAAAAGACTTGAAATGGGATTGCAACATCAGCATCATCATCAAGAGAGCTCAACAGAGGCTGTACTTCCTGCATCAGCTGAGGAAGTTCAACCTGCCCAAGGAGCTGATGGTGCAGTTCTACACCGCCACCATAGACTCTGTCCTCACTGCATCCATCACAGTGTGGGGCAGCTCAGCCACCAGACATGACACCCACAGACTGCAGCGTATCATCAGGTCTGCAGAGAGAACATCGGTGTAAAGTTACCCTCCCTACTGGACCTGCACAGGCCAGAACCAGGAAGCGGGCAGAGAATATCGTCCGTGATCCATCACACCCTGGACATCAACTGTTCCAGTATCTTCCCTCAGGCCGGCAGTTCATCCAGTTGAGGATCAAGACCTCCAGACTACGGAGAAGCTTTTTTCCACACGCCATCACACTCATGTGTTATTGGGCCCAGCCCGAAGGAGTTACATGGGTTCCCCTCAAATGGGTTCACCACCTGTGGGGGGGGTAGTAATAGGGGTTCGGTGCAGTGTGGATCGGGCGGTGGCCGGAGGTGTGGGCCTGGGCGTCGCGATCCTCGGTTGCTGAAATTGGCTTTCGGAACTTGGAACGTCACTTCACTGGCAGGGAAGGAGCCTGAGCTGGTGCGGGAGGTCGAGAGATACCGGCTAGATATAGTCGGGCTCACCTCAACGCACAGCTTGGGTTCTGGGTCCAATCTCCTTGAGAGGGGCTGGACTCTGTTCTTTTCTGGAGTTGCCCATGGTGAGAGGCGTCGGGCAGGTGTGGGCTTTCTCGTGGCCCCCCGGCTTGACGCGTGCATGTTTGGGTTGGGGAACGGGTACTGACTGTTGTCTGCGCTTATGCGCCGAACGGCAGTTCAGAGTACCCAGCCTTCTTGGAGTCTGTGGGGGGGAGGGTACTGGAAAGTGCTCCCCCGGAGACTCTGTAGTCTTACTGGGGGACTTCAACGCTCACGTGGGCAATGACAGTGAGACCTGGAGAGGTGTGATTGGGAGGAACGGCCTCTCTGATCTGAACCCAAGTGGTGTTCAGTTGTTGGACTTCTGTGCAAATCACGGTTTGTCCATCACGAACACCATGTTCGAGCACAAGGGTGTCCATATGTGCACATGGCGCCAGGATGCCATAGGCCGCAGTTCAATGATCGACTTTGTAGTGGTGTCATTGGACTTGCGGCCATGTGTGTGAAGAGAGGAGCTGAGCTGTCAACTGATCACGTATAAACGTATAGTGAGGGTTTGCTGGGAACGTCTGGCAGAAGAACCCGTCAGACAAATGTTCAATTCCCACCTCCGTCAGAGCTTCAACCACATTCCGGGGGAGGTGGGGGACATTGAGCCTAAATGGGCCATGTTCCGTTCCTCCGTTGTTGAGGCGGCAGACAGGAGCAGTGGTCGAAAGGTAGTCGGTGCCTGTCGTGGCGGTAAGCCTCGAACACGGTGGTGGTCACCCCGTGTAAGGGATGCTGTAAAGCTGAAGAAGGAGTCCTATCAGGCATGGTTGGCTTGTGGGACTCCAGAAGCAGCTGACCGGTACCGACAGGCCAAGCGATTTGCGGCTTCGTGCGTCGTGGAGGCAAAAACCCGGGTGTGGGAGGAGTTCGGTGAGTCTTTGGAAAGTGACTTTCGGTCGGCTCCTAGAAGATTCTGGCAAACTGTCAGGCGACTCAGGAGGGGAAAGCAGTGTGCCACCAACACAGTATATAGTGGAGGGGGTGCACTGTTGACTTCGACTGGGGACGTCATTAGGCGGTGGAAGGAATACTTCAAGGACCTTCTCAATCCCACCAATATGCCCTCCGGAGAGGAGGCAGAGTCAGAGGACCCGGGGGGAGGCTTGTCCATCACTGTGGCTGAAGTCGCTAAGCTAGTCAGAGGGCTCCTTGGTGGCAGGGCTTCTGGGGTGGATGAGATCCGCCCGGAGTTCCTCAAAGCTCTGGATGTTGTGGGGCAGTCTTGGCTGACACGCCTTTTCAACATTGCATGGTCATCGGGGGCAGTGCCTCTGGACTAGCAGATGGGGGTGGTGGTGCCTCTTTTTAAAAATGGGGGACCAGAGGGTGTGTTCCAATTACAGGAGAAGTACACTGCTCAGCCTCCCCGGCAAAGTCTATGCAGGGGTACTGGAGAAGAGATTCCGAGTCGAACCTCGGATCCAGGAGGAGCAGTGTGGTTTTCGTCCTGGTCGTGGAACACTGGACCAGCTCTTCACTCTCTACAGGATCCTCGAGGGTTCATGGGAGTTTTCCCAACCAGTCTACATGTGCTTTGTAGATCTGAAGAAGGCTTTCGACTGTGTCCCTCGGGGTATTCTGTGGGAGGTGCTTCGTGAGTATGGGGTACATGGCTCCTTACTACGGGCCATTCAGTCCCTGTATTTGCGAAGCAGGAGCTTGGTTCGCATGGCCGGCAGTAAGGCAGACTGGTTTCCAGTGAGGGTTGGACTCCGCCAGGGCTGTCCTTTGTCACCGGTTCTGTTCATAATTTACTGTATATGGACAGAATTTCTAGGTGCAGCCAGGGGATGGAGGGTGTCCGGTTTGGTGATCTGAGGATCACATCGCTGCTAATTGCAGACGATGTGGTCCTGTTAGCATCATCAGGCTGCGAACTTCAGCTCTTACTGGATCGGTTTGCAGCCGAGTGTGAAGTGGCCGGGATGAGAATCAGCACCTCCAAATCTGAGGCCATGGTTCTCAGCCGGAAAAGGGTAGAGAGTCCTCTCTGGGTCAGGGATCAGATCTTGCCTCAAGTGGAGGAGTTTAAGTATCTCGGGGTTTTGTTCACGAGTGATGGTAAGATGGAGCGTGAGATTGACAGACGGATCAGCGCGGGGTCAGCAGTGATGCGGACCCTATACTGGTCTGTTTTGGTAAAGAAGGAGCTGAGCCAAAAGGCAAGGCTCTCGATTTACCAGTCGATCTACGTTCCGACCCTCACCTATGGTCATGAGCTTTGGGTAATGACCGAAAGAACAAGATCACGAATACAAGCGGCCGAAAAGGGTTTTCTCCGCAGGGTGGCTGGGCTCTCCCTTAGAGATAGGGTGAGAAGCTCGGTCATCCGGGAGAGACTCGAATTGGAGCCGCTTCTCCTCCGCATCGAAAGGAGCCAGTTGAGGTGGTTCGGGCATCTGATAAGGATGCCTCCCGGGCGCCTTCCTAGGGAGGTGTTCAAGGCAAGTCCAGCTGGAAGGAGACCCCGGGGAAGACCCAGGACACGCTGGAGGGATTATATCTCTCAGCTGGTCTGGGAATGCCTTGGGGTTACCCCAGTCGAGCTGGTGGAGGTGGCTGGGGCGAGGGAGGTCTGGGTCTCCCTACTTCGGTTGCTGCCCCTGCGACCCGAACCCCGGACAAGCGGAAGATAATGGATGGATGGAACCGCCAATAAACATAATGCGAAGAAAATGAACAATAACAGCAACAGGACATGTGTTTAGAGCTCCGAGAGATTTAATAAAAAAGCAAAGTTGTGCACGTCATCATTATTATCATCAGATCAAATCCAGTTCATTACTGAAGGTGAGATTCTTTATTAAACTTATTAAGGCTTTATACTATGTATCGATCATCAGCATGTAAATAAGACTGATAGAAGGAACCACATCATCTTCCAAGAATCAGAATCAGAATATTTTATTGATATCAGGGGGAAATTGCAGAAAGACTGTGGTCAGAAAAAAGACTAAAAGGAAAAAGAAAATAATCATGATCGGCGCTCACTTAAACATTTGGTAGAAAAACAACAGTAGATATGTAATCAATGATATTTAATTGTAAAAATAAGAACATTTCCACATGTACAATGTGAAGTAAACTTAAGAGATTGGGACTAAACAGCTGTGCAACCTTAAAAAAACACTTGTCAGTGAGGCTAACCAGCAAAATAAGAAGAGATGGTCATGTGGTCTGATGAGTTCAGATTTACACTGTTTCAGAATGATGGGGCATCAGTGTAAGAAGAGAGGCGGCTGAAGCGATGCACCCATAATGCCTAATGTTTAATGTACCAGTCTGTGGGGCAGTGCTATGATCTGGGGTTGCTACCCTTAGTCACGTCTGGGTTCAGTAGCGTTATCTGCCCAAAGAATGAGGTTAGCTGACGACCTCAGATGCTTACATGGGACAATAAATATAATTAGTTTTATATGAGTGCTGGCCTATTTTCTTTTTATTTGTACATTTGTGCCAAAAGATTCAGCACCTAAAAGTTTCGGAGGGAAAACTGTTGTTTATATGGTGCATATGTAGTTTTCTTTTTTTTTTAATCTTATTAGCCCGAAATTGCACAACTTTGTTTGGAATGTGTTGTAGAACTGAAACACATAAATTAATGTAAATAAATTTAATGTAATTAAATTGTCCCAACATTTTTCTAATTTGGTTGTAATTAATGGCATATTTGTGAGAAATCCTGTGTCTGCGTCTGTCTCTCCGTCACGCTCTGCCACTCGCTCTCTTAGCCCCGCCTTCTAGTTTCGCTTTCGCTCCGTCACCAGGTGAGGCTAATTTGTTTGATGGGTCGTTTATCTTATTTAAGCTCTGTCTTCACACGGGACGAACGCGAAGTATTGTCCCTGCTTGCATACATACCGAGCGATTATTTGGCTTCTGTTCTCTCTGCTTTGTGTCCTGTGGTATTATCTGGTCTCGGTGAGTGCGCGTCTGTTTGTGTTAGCTGTGTGTTAGCATCTGCGCTCTCACCTCTGTGTTTAGTTTAGTCTCTGTCGTTGCATGAGTGAACGTCTGTGTTTTTCTGTGATCGCTCCCTGTGTTTTGTCTAATCCTCTTTCTGTTTTCAGTGTTCATCCTGTCCCTAGAGTCCTGCGTCCCGGGAGCGATCGTTGTCTCTGTCCGTCAGCTCAGGTGGTTCGGCTTCGGCCGGTTGGGGCGGAGTTCGCGCTCACCCTAGCTCGCTCCGCTGGCGCGTCCACCACCACCTCTCAGTGTTCACCCAGCATACTAACGGTTCCGATCTGTTTATTAACACGCTCTCTCTCGGTGAACTAACATGGTTTTCTTCCCTGTGTATTAAACCTCTTGCTGTCTCCCCGTTCCTTGTTTGTTGCAGTTCCTTCCTGAGCCGCTCGTCGTCCCGTGTAGTTCACCGTACCTCTCTGAACACTTTCTCCACGCTTTCTTCCTTCAGGTTTTTGAATAACACTCTCGTTGACACACCTGTTCTTTCTATCGTAGGGTTTGTTATTTTGTCTACTCTAGACAACCTCACTAGTCCTTTCCGTATTTCTTCACGCATAGCCAGTGTAGGGTTCTCTTACTACAGCGTTAGATTTATCGTGTGCTTTGTTTTATTTTGTTATTGGTTTTGCTCGGTGTTGTGCTCTGCCCAGTCCTCTGTCCAGGTTCCACACCCCGGCCTGGGTTGGCAACACTCCCCTCGACCACGCCTCCTCCTGCACCACCCTACCTCTGCCTTGCTTATTAATAAACCTACTTTGTTCTGCATCCATGTCTCCAGACCTATCCTTACAGCCACTTTGTGACAATATTGTACAGTATATGGGATTTTTTTTGGGAACTGTGTTATGATTTAGAAAAAATAAGTTACAGAGTATTCCTTTAAACTTATTTTATTATCTATATTTATTGACATGTTATACTTGCACACCTACTTTAAGAGTTGAAATCAGTTTCCAATTTAAAAAAATATCTTTGCTTTACATCAAAAGACACAGGAGTATTACAAAGCAGCAGCCACATCTGGAAAGAAGCAAGCACTCAGAGACATTATATACATATATAAGTATTAATACATTCTATATATCATCTTACTGCAGAAATGATTGTAATCAGTTTGTGAATGTGACATCAAGAACAGACAAGTGGTGGAAACAAAAAGGCTTTATTTCACCAACAAATCAAAACTGGGCTACAGTATCATTTTTTAAACAGAGCAGAGATAAAACTCCCTCTATAGGGTTTAAGCTCTCTCTCCCCTCTGTGTGATGGTCGAAAGACCGGAGCGCGTTGGATTCACTACCTGGAACGAATTCAGTCTGAAGCGGAGGTACAAACAACACAGTTTATTATTCCTCACAACAATTGTGGAGCGGCGTGTGATAGCGTTCATGCTGGTGGAAAGACACAGAGCGCTGAGCAGGCGGCGTGACGTAGCAGCAGCGCGGTGTCAACGTCAGCGGCCGTGTTCCAAACCGCGGGCTCCAACAGACTGTAGTGAGGCTTAGTAGGTCTTACAGCGGTACACGATCTGTACGAGGCAACACAAAACATACAAGATAGCGTGGCGAGACGAGGCGTGACGTGGACGAGAGCCAAAGAGGACGTGGCGTGACACTAGAAACACAAGACCTATTGGCAACGAGAGACGGGACAGTGTGCCTAATATAGGGAACGTGACTACCACCAGGTGAACAAAATTACGAGGCGTGACCACACATAACATAACCCCCCCCCCCTCAATGGGTTGCCCTGGCACCCTAAGACGGTTTACTCGGACACCTGCGATGGAATTCTTTCACGAGGGCGGGGTCCAGGATGGCAGCGCGGGGAACCCAGGAGCGTTCTTCCGGACCGTATCCGTCCCAGTCCACCTAGATGCCTCTGCCCCGGGATGCCGAAGATCCTGAAAACGTGCTCGAAGACTAGTTTGGCGGTAGCAAGGGCCGAAGGCAGTCCGGGAAGGGCCATGAGGCGTACTGATTTAGAGAACCTGTCCACTATGGTAAGTATGACCGAGTTCCCCTTAGAGTTCGGCAGCCCGGTGACGAAATCGAGGGCGATGTGGGACCATGGGCGCCCAGGTATGGAAAGCGGCAGGAGGAGTCCAGACGGCGGCTGATGAGATGCCTTGTTGCGGGCACATACAGCACATGAGTTAATAAACTGGCGGAGGCCAGAGGAAAGGGAGGGCCACCAAAAGCGCCGCCTGATGATATCCTCTGTACGAGATAGGCCCGGGTGGCATGCCCAGCGGGATTCATGGGCCCACTTGAGTACAGCGGGGCGGGCGGCGGGGGGAACAAACGTGCGGTCCGGTGGGCCTTGTCCAGGGTCCGGTTCCTTAAGCAGTTCCCTCTCAACGGTCTTCTGGACTTCCCAGGAGACATCTGCTAATACACAACTGGGCGGTAAGATAGTGTCATTGCAAGGTATGGACTCTTCTGGCGAGAAGAGCCGCGACAAGGCATCCGGCTTGGCATTACAAGAACCAGGTCGGTATGTGATTATAAAATTAAATCGTCCGAAAAACAGAGCCCACCGTGCCTGCCGAGAGTTCAGTCTCCTCGCTGTCTGTATGTATGCCAGGTTCTTGTGGTCATCCCATACCACGAATGGTTGTTCAGCCCCCTCCAGCCAGTGACGCCATTCCTCCAGGGCCAATTTCACAGCGAGAAGTTCCCGGTTGCCTACATCATAATTACGTTCCGTGGGAGAGAACTTCTTAGAGAAAAAGGCACATGAATGGAGGCGGCCCTCGTCGGTGCGTTGGGAAAGCACGGCTCCTGCTCCCGTGCTAGAGGCGTCGACTTCCACAATGAACTGGTTGGCAGGGTCAGGTTGAACGAGAATGGGGGCTGAGGTGAACAAGGACTTGAGAAGGTCCATAGCTGCTTGGGCCTCCGCCGTCCACCAGAACGGCACCTTGACGGACGTGAGGGCCATTAGAGGGGTGGTGATGGTGCTGTAATTCCGGATGAAGCGGCGATAGAAGTTGGCGAAACCTAGGAACCATTGCAGCTCGGTCCGGGAGGTGGGACATGGCCATTCACAGATCGCCCGGATCTTCTCAGAGTCAGGCTTGATGGCCCCAGGAGACACCACAAACCCCAGGAAGGCTACAGACTGCTGGTGGAAACTACATTTCTCTGCTTTCACAAACAGTCTGTTCTGCAGTAATCGATTTAGGACCTGGCATACATGTTGGACATGATCCTTTAAACTACGTGAGAAAATCAGAATATCGTCAAGGTAAACGAACACGAACCGATCGAGGAAGTCCCTGAGCACGTCGTTGACTAGGGCTTGGAATACCGCGGGGGCGTTTCTGAGACCGAACGGGACCACGCGGTACTCATAATGACCACTAGGGGTGTTGAAGGCCGTCTTCCACTCATTCCCTTTACGTATGCGGACCAGGTGATAAGCATTTTGATGTGATAAGTAGGTCAAGTTTGTAAAAAATAGTGGCTCCCTGCAGTGACTCAAACACGGAGGATGTAAGCGGCAGAGGGTATTTGTAGGGGACTGTGATGTTGTTCAGTCCCCTATAGTCAATGCAGGGCCGTAGGGTGCCGTCTTTTTTAGCTACGAAAAAGAACCCGGCCCCCACAGGGTAGGTGGAAGGTCGGATTAACCCCGTGGCCAGACACTCTGTTATGTACTTCTCCATTGCCTCCCTCTCCGGGCGAGATCAGGAATACAGACGACTGGATGGGAGAGGAGCACCGGGCAACAGATTGATTGCACAGTCATAGGATCTATGAGGGGGAAGCTGACAGGCCCTGTCCTTGGAGAATACCTCCCCCAGGTCATGGTAAACCTCTGGAATAGAGGAGAGATCCACCGCGGCGTGGTGGTCCCCCTCAGGTGCATTACCGGTGGGTACTGCTGCACGAAGGCAGGAGGAGTGGCAGTGAACCCCCTACGTGAGAACCCTAGCCTGAACCCAATCCAGGTGGGGGTTGTGAGTTTGCAACCAGGGGAAACCTAGGATAACAGGGGTGTCAGGGGATTGAAACACTGAGAAACTTCCCTGTGATTACCGTCGATAAGCAGACAGACTGGTTGGGTACGATGGGTGATAGGGGAGAGACGTTTGCCGTCTAAGGCAACGGGGTGGAGAGCAAAGGACAATGGAGATAGTAGTAAACCCATTTGCAACGCGAAGTCAATGTCCACTAGATTCTCCTCTGCCCCAGAATCTATGAGGATATTGACAGACTGTCTGTGGTCAGGCAGAAGGAACACCACAGGAAGGCACAGACGACGAGATTGGGGTTTGTGGGTAGGACTCGACAGGACCCCAAACTTCACTGTCGAGTCAACCCTTTTGGCCGTACCGGGCAAGCCATGACCTGGTGGTTTCTATCACCGCAGTAGAAACAGCGGCCCTGTTCCCTACGGACGGCACGCTCGTCAAGGGACAGGGCATAGGTTCGGGCTCGTTGGTAGGTTCGGGGGGGAGCCGTGAGGGCCCTAGGCGAGGTAGGGGTGCGTGCGGTGTCGCGGAGTGACCGTTCACGGCATCGCTCGGTAATGCAACCATCGAGACGGATGGCGAGGTCGATAAGTCCCTGGAGAGTTTGAGGCGGTCACGGGTGGCTAGTTTGTCGCGGACGCGATCACTAAGAGCATCCCAAAACACACCGCGCAGCGAACGCTCGCACCACCCCGATTCAGCCGCCAGGGTTTAAATTCCACCACGAATTCCGCTACTGAACGCGTACCCTGACGGACCGAAAGCAACCGGCTATCAACGTCATCGGAGTAGTCCGGACGGTCCAATACCCCGCGGAAACGTTCTATGAACGACGCATAAGTGGACGAAAGCGGTGACACGCCCCTCTGTGTGGCTTCAGCCCATTTCAGCGCGCGACTGCACAATAGTCCAATTATAAACGAGATTTTATACGCGTCGGAGGGGAAACAGCACGGCCGTATACCGAAATACAGTTCACATTGGAAAAGGAACCCTCTGCATTTTTGTAGGTCCCCGTCGTACGGGTCTGGGTGTACCGCGGCTCCGTCGGGGCGCAGGGACTGCGAAGTAGGCGAGATAGGTACTTGATTCGCGGAGCTAGCATTAGCGGACGCGCTAGCGTGACCAGGAGCGGGGAGGCGCGTGGCCGGTAGAGTCGTGACCATGGATCTGACCTGGAGTGCTAGGTTGCTCACTAAGTCAGCTAATTCCTCCTTTCCTTCAGTTAGAAATGGCGCAGACTCCGCCTTCGAGGTAAGTTGTCCCGAGGAATCGATTATGGCCAATAGGTGATGTGATGGTCGAAAGACCGGAGCGCGTTGGATTCACTACCCGGAACGAATTCAGTCTGGAGCGGAGGTACAAAAAACACAGTTTATTATTCCTCACAAAAATTGTGGAGCGGCATGTGATAGCGTTCACGCTGGCGGAAAAACACAGAGCGCTGAGCAGGCGGCGTGACGTAGCAGCAGCGGGGTGTCGACGTCAGCGGCCGTGTTCCAAACCACGGGCTCCAACAGACTGTAGTGAGGCTTAGTAGGTCTTACAGCGGTACACGATCTGTACACACAAACACAGGACAGGACCAGTACGAGGCAACACAAAACATACAAGATAGCGTGGCGAGACGAGGCGTGACGTGGACGAGAGCCAAAGAGGACGTGGCGTGACACTAGGAACACAAGACTTATTGGCGATGAGAGACGGGACGGTGTGCCTAATATAGGGAACGTGACTACCACCAGGTGAACAAAATTACGAGGCGTGACCCAAACACACCCACACCACGTGACCACACATAACACTCTGCCTGCTTCTGACCTCTTGTACTGTCAACTAGAGGAGAGATAATTAGCAAGATTAATCCCAGACAGGTGTTACCATTTACCAGATCTGTGTCCTAAGCCATCACACCATCATGCCAAAATTATGCATCTTATAAAACACAAATGAGAAAAGGAGGTCTGTAGCTTTGCTTGGTCTGCCACACTACATATTTGAAGATACAGCAAATGGCATCAGAATGTGTAATGTAAGAGAATTTCTTCTTCTCATCCAAAACTGTGGTTGCATATGTGCATTATAACAGATGTGTGTTGCTGGTAGCATGACATTAAAATTATATGATATTTTAAACTGGCAACGAGTATAAATATTGTATTTGCAGACAAAATCATGATGCCTGTTTATTTTTGTTTTAAAGGATCATTGAAATAAAATTGACATGGCTATAAAAGGGATGCAAGATGGCCTTCAAATATGTTTGAAGATATGAAAATGCTCTAAATGATGCCTTTTCTCTGGAGATTTTGAATGTGGCAGTATTAAAGGAGACTATTGTTCTATGCACCCTCAGAGATGTGCCATGCAGCTTTGTCATGTTAATAGATAACGTCTGTTGAATTTGGGGTATCTATATGCTATGAACGCTTCCTTTCAATTTCTACAGCGAGTGGAGATGAACATTGAACCAGACCAAGCCTCTGTATGAATACATGGAATTAAAAAACAGACTCCTAAGTTACAAACAGTACAAACAGATCTTCTGGCTCCCTGGTAATCACTAGCAAATAGTAATTTATAAACCAACAACAACATTGTTTTACCTCAACCTGAACATATTCCAAAGTCTGTGGAAAATAGATTTCACTGTGGAAAAATTACATTAAGGAAAAAATACATCTTTCTGCCTACAGGAATAAACTTTACAAAGTGAACATGAGCACATCCACAGAGGAGAAGAAAAATATTACGATACACATTGTGGAAGGAATTTCCCTTAGCGGTCTTCTTCTAAGACAACAGGTTGTACAAACACAAGAAAAGCCAAATTCCTGCTCACAGTATGAAAACAGTTACACTCCACAGTTTCACCTTGAACAACAGCAGCCCATTCACACAGAAGAAAAACATTTATGTGCTCACAATGCGGACAATGTTTTACTGTTAAGAATTCTCTTAAACGGCATCAGCTTATACACACAGGAGAAAAACCATATTCCTGCTAACAGTGTGGAAAAGGTTTTACCAAACATAGTAAACTTAAACAACACCAGCGTATTCATACAGGAGAAAAAACATATTCCTGCTCACAGTGTGGAAAGATTTTTTGCCAAAAATATAGTTTGAAACAACACCAGCACATTCACACAGGAGAAAAGCCATATTTGTGCTCAAATTGTGGTGAGAGTTTTATTGATCAGTGTAGTCTTAAAGAACACCAGCATGTTCACACAGGAGAAAATCCATATTCCTGCTCACAGTGTGGAAAAAGTTCTTCCAGAATACATAATTTGAAACGACACCAGTGCATTCACACAGGAAGAAAAACTTCTTTCACCTCATAGTAGCCAGATTTTTGTCCAAAATATTTTGCACACATTGTGAGTATACAAATTTTTGGCTGAAAATATACTACAATTAAAAAAAGAAGCACAAGGTGAGAAAGGTCTACATAACGATGTCCACAATACATCTATAAATGTAGATGCTCTAAGCAACTATGGAAATGATGTTTCCAATAACTGCTCAACATTACCTAATGAAAAGAGTATCGCTGCATGAAATATATGTATTGTATAATCGATACATCGTTTAGATGTAGTTGTGTGAATTTGAAGTCACAACCTGATCATTGAAACTGATTCTCCTCATCTGTGATAAATAAACATAAAACTTTGGATTAAACTGTGTCTCTGTGAATTTTATCCTGAAAGTAAATATGATGGGATGTTAAGGCATTGGTCAGCCTTGTTTCTGTATGTAAAATATATTTACACATCTTTCCCTTGTGTCAACACACTGTGACTAAATGTTATAAGTTACACATCCTACTGTAACTGACACTTTTACACATTTTAGATTTCTACTAGAATGTTTTGTTCATCATTTGGGATAAGACGGTTGGTTTCTGTCCACAAATACTGTGTAAGAATAAACCTTGCTTAGAGAAGCCTGATAGAATCGTGTCAATCACACATTCGACCATATCATCTCTGGGAGTTTTAGGTAAAGTTACTTAATGTCCAATGACTCTTAAATTGTTGGTGAGAACTTACCTAGAGCCCACTTTTAGTTTCACACACAGTTTCTGCATCATGCCCAATTCTCCCTTTAATTTATTAGAACATGATTTCAAATTTAAATATGAACCTTAAATTTTAATGGAGCTACTTGCTCTTTACAACAACATGACATTTCTCATGTGGACTTCTTCAGCATAACTGTTACTTAACTTCATAATTTTACTAAAAATGTGGAAGGACATATTTACTTTCAGGAAAAGAACTCACAGAGACACAGTTTAATCCAAAGTTTTATGTTTATTGATCACAGATGGGGAATCAGTTTTAATGATCAGATTGTGCCTTTATTCATTCATTCATTCATTCATTATCTTCTGCTTTATCCTCTATTGGGGTCGCGGGGAGGTTCCCCATGCCCATCCAGGGGAGAACGTCTCGGGTGCCGGGCAGACACACTCAGGGCAGGGCGCCAACCTATCGCTGGGCACACACTCACTCACACAAACACACTCTACATGTGGTAATTTGGAGAACTCAATTGTCTTGAACCATGTTTTTGGTCTGTGGGAGGAAACGGAGGACCCGGAGGAAACCAACACGGACACAGGGAGAACATGGAAACTCCACCCAGATGAAGATTCGAACCGGGAATCCCTAGCGCTGAGAGGAGAACATGCTAACCACTAAGCCACCGTGCCGCCGGTTGTGACTTTAGATTATACAATATATAATAATAAATATACATAATAAATGGTTACAAATAGAAACAAAAAACTTTTGTATTGGTTCCATTAAAATATAAGAACTGACAATGTATAATATAATAAAGAGGAAATGTAAACATGATTGAGACTAAAACTAAAAGTCATTTAAACTTTATTTCTATTTGAAACCTTATTTAAACACATGTTCACTGATCTAGTGTCCAGCGATGGATTGGCACCCTGTCCTGGGTCTATCTGCCCAGCGCCCGAGACGTTCTCCACTGGATGGGCATGGGGAACCCCACCGCGACCCTAATAGAGAATAAAGTGGGAGATAATGAATGAATGAATGAATGAATGAATGAAGTTCACTGATCTATTAATGGTTCATCATTAAATCAGATCTATAATAAGTTCTCAGTGGAAAAAGTTCATCTAAAAACAACATTAAATCTCAAAATACAGATTAATCATTAATCTACTGTCCTTCTGGTGTTTTTGTGTCTCTTGGAACACGGTAGCTGGTTTAAACAAAGTCTTATAAATTCTTCCAAAGGTTAGAAAATAAAGGATAGTGGAGGTAAATTAGATGAAATTAAAATATAAATGTAAAATCTATAAAAACACTGTTTATGGATAATTTGGTAAATAGGATGTCATCCATTTGTTTTCTTTCCACTACGTACTGAAAGGTTCTTAACTGTTCCATAAGCAGCAAATGTGCTTCAATAAAACTTGACAAACTGAATTACTAAACCTTTCTACCTTATATGTCACACAGTGATTCTCTTTTCAGTTGGTGATGTTGAGCAGTTATTGTAAACATCATGTCCAGAGTTGCTTAGAGCATCTGCACTTCTAGATGTATTGTGGACATCGTTATGTAGACCCCTGTCATCTCATGCTTGTTTTTATAATTGTAGGATAATTTCTGCTCAAAGATTTGTATACTCACATTGTTTGCAAAATATTTGGATAAAACCCTGGCTACTGTGAGCTGGAAGAAGTTCTTCCTCTACTGTGAGTGTGCTAGTGTCATTTCAAATTACATATTCGGGAAAAACCTTTTCCACACTGTAAGTAGAAATATGGTTTCTCTCCTGTGTGAATACGCAGATGCTTTATAAGATGACTCTGCTGAGTAAAACTCTTACCACAATTTGAGCAGAAATATGGTTTTTCTCCTATGTGAATGCGCTGATGCTTTATAAGATGACTCTGCTGAGTATAACTCTTAGCACAATTTGAGCAGAAATATGGTTTTTCTCCTGTGTGAATACGCTGATGTTTTGTAAGATTACTCTGTCGAGTAAAACTACTTCCACACTGTGAGCAGGAAAAGATTTTTTCTCCGGTGTGAATGCGCTGATGAGCTTTAAGTTTATACTGTGTATAAACTTAAAGTTTATACTGTGTTCTTCTGTGTGAATACGCTGATGCCGTTTAAGATTACTCTTATTAGTAAAACTTTTTCCACATTGTGAGCACATGAATGTTTTTTCTTCCATGTGAATGCGCTGGTGTTGTTCGAGATGAAGCTGAAATGTTTTTTCTTCTGTGTGAATATGCTGATGCCTTTTAAGCGAACACATATGAGTAAAAATTTTTCCATATTGTGAGCACATGAATGGTTTTTCTTCTGTGTAAGTGGGATGATGTGGGTCAAGTTGAAACTGTGAAGTGTAAGACTTTTCATCCTGAGAGCAGGGATGTGGCTTTTCTTCTGTTTTAACACCCTGGGGACCACTAAGGGACATTCCATCGACAGTGTATGTAGAAATAGTTAATTTCTACATTTCTTCTCTGTGGATGCGCTCATGTTCACTCTGTAAAATGTATTCCTGTATATGTAAAGATGTCTTTTTATTTCTTTTATGAATGTGCTGATTTCGACATGTTATTTCTCCGTAGTGAAAATTGTATTCTCCACAGAATTGGTAATTTGTCTTTTGAATGTTTTCAAGTAGAGGTAAAACAATGTTGTCAGTGTTTGCTTTTAAAATACTAAAAGCTAGTGACTACAAGGCAGCCATAAAATCTGGTTGTAGTTTTACCTTAGAAGT
>JAFMOC010000688.1:95000-112292 GCA_019802505.1 Corydoras sp. C115 | reverse complement strand
CGTGCCACCCTGATGTGTAGTTGCATCCAGATAATTAATGCCTCTCTGATTATCCTCGGTGATCAAAGCTTCTATCTGCATCGTCAATTTAAATAGGGCAATTACAAGCAGCCAGTTCACCTTGAATCCATGTTTTTGGACTTTCATCCATTTTTCTTAATCAGCCTATACTAGGGTAGCGGGGGGGTTCCCCATGCCCATCCAGGGGAGAACGTCTCGGGCGCTGGGCAGATACACCCAGAACAGGGCGTCAATCTATCACTAGACACTCACTCACACAGACAAACACACTCTATATGGGGCAATTTGGAGAACTCAATTGACTTGATCCATGTTTTTGGACTGTGGGAGGAAACCGGAGAACCCGGAGGAAACCCACGCGGACACGGGGAGAACATGGAAACTCCACGCAGATGGGGATTCGAACCAGGAATCCCTAGTGCTGAGAGAACATGCTAAACCACCTTGCCGATCCAGATAATTAATGCCTCTCTGATTATCCTCGGTGATCTAAGCTCCAATCAGAGCAACAGAATATTGGTGTTAGACTCGTGATGGCCTTTAAACCATGAGCTTCGTTCTGAGTACGTTTCTAATACGTTCTAATACGTTCTAATACGTTCATATTTAACGATGAAGTCGGTAAACGCCGTCACGCCGTCCTGGTTCGAGCTCTTGATGGAGAGCTTGTTTTGCTCTGGGAGCGTTTCGTGCTCCGTGCATCTGAGGAGGTTCCCCATTACAAGCCCCTTACCCGGTGTTTAAGTCCAACTCTGTGCTGGGGGGTGGGGGTGGGGGCGGGGCGGGGGGGGGGGAGGGAAGGCTTGTGCAGGAAGATAGATGGAAAGAGCACACACTCACAATGCTGGCGGGGGTCAACTGGGCTGTCGCTAGGCAACCTTCCAGTCCCGGCTTGGTTGCCGTGCAGTCGCTGCTGTGATTGGCTGCAAAAAAAGACTACAAAACAAATTGGTGTTGCGTAACTGCATGTGTTCCTATTAGGGAATTGCAGAACAGTCACCCGCGACAAAGGACTACCTTCTCCTCCTTCCAGAGCGGAGAAGACGCAGGGACACTGAGCATCTGTGCTTTAGCCTCAAAGCAAATGAGTCAGGAAATACACTGCAGTGTCGTATTTTAAATAATGCAGTAAAATATATATTATATTATAAATATATATATTATATTATAAAAAATGTATATCTTTTATATTATAATTTATTATATATATTTTAAATGGTGCGGCACGGTGGCTTAGTGTTTAGCATGTTCTCCTCTCAGCACTAGGGATTCCCGGTTCAAATCCCCATCTGGGTGGAGTTTCCATGTTCTCCCTGTGTCTGCGTGGGTTTCCTCCAGGTTCTCCGGTGTCCTCCCACAGTCCAAAAACAGGGATCAAGTCAATTGAATTCTCAAAAATTGCCCCATATAGAGTGTGTCTGTGTGAGTGAGTGTGTGCCCAGCGATGGATTGGCACCCTGTCCTGGGTGTATCTGCCCAGCGCCCGAAACGTTCTCCCCTGGATGGGCATGGGGAACCCCCCCCGTGACCCTAATAGAGGATAAAGCGGAAGATAATGAATGAATGAATATATATTTTAAATGATGCAGCAAAATATATATTATATTATAAATATATATATATATATATATATATATATATATATATATATATATATATATATATATATATATATATGTTAGGGTGGCACGGTGGCTTAGTGGTTTAGCATGTTCTCCTCTCAGTGCTAGGGATTCCCGGTTCGAATCCCCATCTGGTGGAGTTTCCATGTTCTCCCCGTGTCCGCGTGGGTTTCCTCCGCGTTCTCCGGTTTCCTCCCACAGTCCAAAAACATGGATCAATCAATTGAGTTCTCCAAATTGCCCCATATAGTGTGTATGTGTGCTTGTCTGTGTGAGTGAGTGATAGATTGGCGCCCTATCCTGGGTGTATCTGCCCAGCGCCCGAAACGTTCTCCCCTGGATGGGCATGGGGAACCCCCCCGCGACCCTAATAGAGGATAAAGCGGAAGATAATGAATGGATATATATATATATTATTATTATATTATAATATAAAATATATATTGGCTGTCAGAGGGCTTTTATATTTTTTAATTGTTTTTTTAGGCTGATGACAAAACTAATGATATAAAGAAGGAGTTGTAAGTTAGGAGAGTTCTTAGTTCTATTTATTTATTTATTTTTATTTAGTTTATTTTTATATTAGTTTGATTATTTCACTGGGTTTTCGCACTAACCGTCATTTCCTCGGAATATTTAAGAGAAGTATATATCTTAAATTGTCATAGGTGGATTGTCATAGGTGGATCTTAAACGTTCTCCACTGGATAGGCATGGAGAACCCCCCCACCACCACCACCACCACCATGGTCCCTAGTACAGGATTAAGTGTGTGTGTGTGTGTGTGTGTGTGTGTCCAATGATATGTTGGCCTGTCCTGTGTGTATCAGCCTAATGCCTGAAATGTTCTCCATTGGATGGGCATGGAGAACCCCCCCTCCCCCCCACCACCACCACCATGGTCCCTAGTACAGGATTAAGTGTGTGTGTGTCCAGCTGTAGATTGGCTTGTCCTGTCTCCTGAAACATTCTCCACTGGATGGGAATGTGGAACCCCCAACCTCCCCCCACCCCCCACCCTACAGGATTAACCGGATGAGATTTAAATATTTGGGTGGAATGAACTAATAATTGGTTTATGGCAGCATGTGACCAAAACGCCATGCTGCCTCCTATTTGTATCACAGTATACATCCAGCCCCATGTTATAGCATCCACCCACACATACACAGTTATAAATATTACACCAGGATGATCGTACAGAGCTGAATTAGTGCAGCGACTAACAGCTTGTGTAATAAATAGAGTAAACCGCAGTCCTGACTGTTTACACAGGAACGTCTCAACATGGTGGATCATGTCCTAATGTGCAGGTTATAGTTAAAGATCTGAATGCGGCTGCAGCGCAATGCCAATGCCATCAGTCCAGCACGGTGTGGTCACTGAAATTCATAAATCAATTTATTTCCTGCACCGTAACCCATTTCAAACATCAAGCCTCACCTTCAGATTGTTTAATCTCCGCCTGCGTGCTGTAAATTATTCAGTCAGACTAATGCATCATGCATGTCTCCTCGACTTAATGAGCTTCGCTTTCCTGCCTGAGACTCTGCATCTGCAAAGCTCTTTTCTAAAGCGTCTGATCGCAGTAAGGGTCAGCGCAGTCAGACTCTGACCTGCAGCACCGCTGCACGCGCCGTCTGAGGCCAGGTGAGGGGCGTCTCCCAAAGCTTTGAACACTCTGCACTCCCACCATCAGCAGAACCCCCCTGCTGCCGGTCCCACAGAGAGAGAGAGAGAGAGAGCGCGAGAGAGTGCGCTAGAGAGAGAGAGAGCACGAGAGAGAGAGAACGAGAGAGAGAGAGCAAAAGAGAGAGGAAGAGCATGAGAGAAAGAGTGAGAGAGAGAGTGAGAAAGAGAGAGAGAGTGAGAGAGAGAGAGAGAGAGTGAGAGCGAGAGAGAGAGGGAGAGCATGAGAGTGAAAGAGTGAGAGAGAGTGAGAAAGAGAGAGAGAGTGTGAGAGAGAGAGAGTGTGAGAGAGAGAGAGTGTGAGAGAGTGTGAGAGGGAGAGAGTGTGAGAGGGAGAGAGAGAGAGAGCACGAGAGGGAGAGAGAGAGAGTGTGAGAGAGAGAGAGAGCGTGAGAGAGAGAAAGAGAGAGCAAGAGAACGAGAGAGAAAGAGAGAACAGGAGAGAGAGAGAGAGGGAGAGAGCACGCGAGAGAGAGCGAGAGAGCATGAGAGTAAGGGAGAGAGAGAGAGCATGAGAGTAAGGGAGAGAGAGAGAGAGAGCGCAAGAACGAGCGAGAGAGAGAAAGAGAGAGAGAGAGCGAGAGAGAGAGAGCACGTGAGAGAGAGAGAGCGAGAGAGAGAGAGAGCACGTGAGAGCGAGAGAGAGCACGTGAGAGAGAGAGAGCGAGCGAGAGAGAGAGAGCGCAAGAACGAGCGAGAGAAAGAGAGAGAGAGCACGAGAGAGAGAGAGAGAGAGAGCGAGAGAGAGAGCACATGAGAGAGAGAGAGAGCGAGAGAGAGAGCGCAAGAACGAGCGAGAGAAAGAGAGAGAGAGCACGTGAGAGAGAGAGAGCGAGCAAGAGAGAGAGAGAGCGAGCGAGAGAGAGAGAATGTGAGAGGGTCTCGGAAAAGCCTCTCAGGGAAAATATGGCATTTCTAATTGGCTTCCTGCTTTCATCATTAGCTTTACTTTTCTACGAGATGGTAATTAATTAGACCTTCCTGATAATGAAGGACTCTGACTCTCTCTCTCGCGCGCTCTCTCTCTCTCTCTCTCTCGCTTTATTTTTCTCTCGTTTTCTGCTGCTATCCAACTAATCGATATTAAATATAGTATTTTATGAAAGTACGTTCCGTTTTCCGTTTTCTCTTCTTTCATTCACTTCATTACGACTCTGCCTCTCATCATCGGGGCATTGATCGTACTGTTCACTAAACGTCCACACGAGGCGCTAAATCATATTTCATGGCCGTCCAAAATGTATCCATCCATCCAGTATCTTACGCTTTATCCAATATTTGGGTCGGGGGGGGGGGGGGTTCCCCATGCCCATCCAAGGGAGAACGTTTCGGGCGCTGGGCAGATACACCCAGGACAGGACGCCAACCTATCGCTGGGCACACACTCACTCACTCACACAGACACACTCTAAATGGGGCAATTTGAAGAATTCAATTGACTTGAGTTCTTCATGTTTTTGGACTGTGGGAGGAAACAGGAGGAAACCCACACAGACACGGGGAGAACATGGAATCTCCACCCAGATTGGGATTCCAACCTGAATCCCTAGTGCTGAGAGGAGAACATGCCAACCACTAAACCATCATGCTGCCCCCATCCATTATTATACATAACGTAATCCTATACTGAGGTCACCAGGTGGGATTCCTCATGCCCAGCCAGGGGAGAACGTTTCGGGCGTTGGGCAGATACCCCCAGGACAGCGCCCCAATGCATCGCTGGGCACACACTCACTCACACGCTATTATATATGGGGCAATTTAGAGCAGTCCAGTTTAGGGATTGTGAAAGGAACCTGGAGAACCAACACAGACATGGGGAGAACATGGAAACCTGTGTACAGGGTGCCAGCACTGCGGGGGACACATTGCTCAGGACAGGGTGGAAATCCATCGCTGAACACACAAAACAAAGCCACATACACTATATGGGGGCAACGATCTCCATCACTGAGAGGAGAACATGCCAACCTCCCAATGCCAAGAACCGAATGACGGTTTTTCGCTTCGTTTTCAGGTTGTCTCTAGTCCAGTGACTTCACCTTCTGATGTTCCTGAGACGCCTCCGGCCCCCCCTCCTCTCGCCGTTGTGGAAAGTGGTCCTGTGCTGTATGAGGAGGCGCATGAAGACGAGGAGGAAGAGGAGGTGGAGGAGCCGTGTGTCAGTGCCATGAAGCTCATGGGGGAGGACGGTGAGTGTGGGTTCCGTCATCAGAATCAAGATGCAGGTTTGATCGATGTCATGGTCGTAGGTTTGAGGTTAAGGAACCAGCATTGTGATCTGAAGCGCCCCGGTTTGATTCCCCTTCCCACCAAGTACTATGGCTGAAGTGCCCTTGGGCAAGGCATCTAACCCTAATTGCCCCTGGGCACCGTGTACAGAGTTCCCCACCACTGCGGAGGCTCAGGAAAGCTTGCCAATCCATCACTGACACTCACAAAAAACCCACATACAATATTCATTCATTTATTCATTCATTATCTCCCGCTTTATCCTCTATTAGGGTCGTGAGGGGGGGGGGGTTCCCCATGCCCATCCAGGGGAGAACGTTTCGGGCGCTGGGCAGATACACCCAGGACAGGGCGCCAGTCTATCACTGGACACACTCACTCACACATACACACTATATATGGGGCAATTTGGAGAACTCAATTGACTTGAATCGGGTTTTTGGACTGTGGGAGGAAACCAGTGAACCCGGAGGAAACCCACGCGGACACGGGGAGAACATGGAAACGTCACCCAGATTGGGATTCAAACTTTATCGTTGGGCACACACTCACACATGCTATATGGGGCAATTTAGAGCATTTAAATCACCTTGAATCCATGTTTTTGGATTGTGGGAGGAAACCGGAGAACCCGGAGGAAACCCACGCGGACACGGGGAGAACATGGAAACTCCACCCAGATGGGGATTCGAATCAGGAATCCCTAGTGCTGAGAGGAGAACGTGCTAAACACTAAGCCACCGTGCCGCCCCACATACAATATATAGGGGCAATTTAGAGCAGCCAATTGACCTTGAATCCAATTACCTTGAATCCATGGTTTTGGACTGTGGGAGGAAACCAGAGAACCCGGAGGAACCCCACGCGGACACGGGGAGAACATGGAAACTCCACCCAGATTAGGATTCGAACCTGGAATCCCTAGCACTGAGAGGAGAACGTGCTAGACCACTATGCCACCGTGTCGCCCCACATACAGTATATAGGGGCAATTTAGAGCAGCCAATTGACCTTATTACCTTGAATCCATGTTTTTGGACTGTGGGAGCAAACCGGAGAACCCGGAGGAACCCCACGCGGACACGGGGTGAACATGGAAACTCCACCCAGATGGGGATTCGAACCTGGAATCCCTAGCGCTGAGAGGAGAACGTGCTAAACCACTATCCCACTGTGCCTCCCCACATACAATATATAGGGGCAATTTAGAGCAGCCAATTGACCTTATTACCTTAAATCCATGGTTTTGGACTGTGGGAGGAAACCGGAGAACCCGGAGGAAACCCATGCGGACACGGGGAGAACATGGAAACTCCACCCAGATGGGGATTCGAACCGGGAATCCCTAGCACTGAGAGGAGAACGTGCTAGACCACTAAGCCACCGTGCCGCCCCACATACAGTATATAGGGGCAATTTAGAGCAGCCAATTGACCTTATTACCTTGAATCCATGTTTTTGGACTGTGGGAGGAAACCGGAGAACCCGGAGGAACCCCACGCGGACACGGGGAGAACATGGAAACTCCACTCAGATGGGGATTCGAACCGGGAATCCCTAGCACTGAGAGGAGAACGTGCTAGACCACTAAGCCACCGTGCCGCCCCACATACAGTATATAGGGGCAATTTAGAGCAGCCAATTGACCTTATTACCTTGAATCCATGGTTTTGGACTGTGGGAGGAAACCAAACTGGAGGAAATGCATTCTACTCTGACGTGGCGGTCGCCTTGGTGTGTAGCCCGCACATCCCTGGAGCACAAACATGGGAAGAACATGCCACAACTCCACCCAGACCTCCCGAGGAAATACCCCGGGGTGTCCCCGCTGGGGGGCAACAGTATTATGGACTGAGCCTCCATGGTGCATAGTGCATTCAAATGGCATTATACCTTAAGCTGTTTCCAATGGCTGAAATCTGGCAACCTTAATCGCTCCGCTCCCGCTCGGGTTACTGTGAGGAAGGGAATTAGCCACACGAGAGTAAAGCTCGGGATTAAGCTCGGGATTAAGCTCGGGATTAATTAAACTCGGGATTAAGCCATTTATTTCAAATGCTGCAGTTCACTCTGATTTCTTTCTGCGTGGAGCAGAAGAACCGCCAGAGATCCAGACGTCTCATCCACGCTCACACTCTGAGAACCGAATGAGACAGAGAACAGGGCGTTCTGGTGGGCAGCCCTGCAGGTGCCTCGCCCAAGGGCACTTCAGCCGTGCTGCTCGATGGGACCGGGAATCAAACCGGGGACCTTCAGGGCGCAAGGCTACAACCCTACAACTGCCCCATCCATCCATTATCTTCCGCTTTATCCTCTATTAGGGTCGTGGGGGGGGGTTCCTCCCCCACACAGACACACTCTATATGGGGCAATTTGGAGAACTCAATTGATCTTGATCCATGTTTTTGGACTGTGGGAGGAAACCGGAGAACCCGGAGGAAACCCACGCGGACACGGGGAGAACATGGAAACTCCACCCAGATGGGGATTCGAACCGGGAATCCCTAACACTGAGAGGAGAACATGCTAAACCACTAAGCCACCGTGCCACCTCGGTTTCCTCCCACACTCTAAAAACATGGATCAAGGTCAAATCAATTCTCCAAATTGCCCCATATTGAGTGTGTATGTGTGCGTGTCTGTGCGAGAGTCCTGTCCTGGGTCTATCTGCCCAGCGCCCGAAACGTTCTCCCCTGGATGGGGACCCCCCCCGCGACCCTAATAGAGGATAAAGCATGGATGGATTGATGGGAGGAAACCGGAGGAAACCCATGTGGACACGGGGAGAACATGGAAACTCCACTCAGATTGGGATTCCAACCGGGAATCCCTAGTGCTGAGAGGAGAACATGCCAACCACTAAACCACCGTGCCGCCCTCATCTATTATTAACAATAATAATAATAATAATAATAAGGTTAATGTATGTAGCGCCTTTCAAGAACACATGGACGTTCTGCAATCATATATCATCCATTCATTCATTATCTTCTGCTTTATCCTCTATTAGGGTCGCGGGGGGTGGGGGGGGGTTCCCCATGCCCATCCAGGGGAGAACGTCTCGGGTGCTGGGCAGATACACCCAGGACAGGGCGCCAATCCATCACTGGGCACACACTCACTCACACACACACACTCTATATGGGGCAATTTGGAGAACTCAATTGACTTGATCCATGTTTTTGGACTGTGGGAGGAAACCGGAGAACCCGAAGGATACCCACGCGGACACGGGGAGAACATGGAAACTCCACCCAGATGGGGATTCGAACCGGGAATCCCTAGTGCTGAGAGGAGAACGTGCTAACCACTAAACCACCGTTCCACCCTATCATATATCATATACAGTTCTAAAATCAATGCCTCCATAGATGTTTACATGTTGAATTGCTATCACATTGAATTGCCCCCCCCCCCCCCCCGATTCTCACCCCCCTTTCTTATAACCCCTGTCCTCAGAGTACGGCTGTGAAGCTGAAGAGGAGGAAGTGTTTTAGCGAGCAGGCTTTGCCTCGTTCCCTGCGAGCTGTGCGGTTCCGCGTCCCCGGGGAGCCCAGCCGTCCTCCTCGTGCCGCGGCGGGAGGGAGCGTGGACTTGGGGCGTGCATGTTATTGTCGTTGCCACAGTGGACTGTTCACGCGTCATCGAACCCGGAACAGCTGAGCCAGCGCACAGACACTTAAGGTTGTAAGCACAGCAGAGCCAGGACTTTAAATCATAGCTCTTGGACCATTAGCCACATGTTTCCCCAGCAGCTGGACACAGCTGTAATTAGTTTCTGCAAGATGTTTAGTAGACCGTCGCTGTCTGAGAGGAAAAATGACCAGGATTTAAAGCATCGTCCCCCGCCGCCCAAGTGATGGCGCCCTAGATCCCGTCGAGGAACCACGTTTATTTAAAGGATGACGTTCAGAAACCTGAAGTGCTGAGGATTTTTATTTCCACTGAATTGCATTCCGCATCGGAACTCCGCTCATCATGCTGTTAGTAATGAAGCACAGCTCTGTGGCTGTTCTGGGGGGGGGGGGGTTCCCCATGCCCATGCCCATCCAGGGGAGAATGTTTCGGGCACTGGGCAGATACACCCAGGACAGGACGCCAAACTATCACTGGCACACACTCTATATGGGGCAATTTGGAGAACTCAATTTTACCTTGATCCATGTTTTTGGACTGTGGGAGGAACCGCAGAACCCGGAGGAAACCCATGCGGACACGGGAAGAACATGGAAACTCCACCTACTCACACACACACTCTATAGGGGGCAATTTGGAGAACTCAACTGACTTGATCCATGTTTTTGGACTGTGGGAGGAAACCGGAGAACCCGGAGGAAACCCACGCGGACACGGGGAGAACATGGAAACTCCACCCAGAACATGGAAACTCCACCCACTCACACACACACTCTATATGGGGCAATTTGGAGAACTCAATTGACTTGATCCATGTTTTTGGACTGTGGGAGGAAACCGGAGAACCCGGAGGAAACCCACGCGGACACGGGGAGAACATGGAAACTCCACCCAGAACATGGAAACTCCACCCACTCACACACACACTCTATATGGGGCAATTTGGAGAACTCAATTTTACCTTGATCCATGTTTTTGGACTGTGGGAGGAAACCACAGAACCCGGAGGAAACCCATGCGGACACGGGAAGAACATGGAAACTCCACCAAGAACATGGAAACTCCACCCACTCACACACACACACTCTATAGGGGGCAATTTGGAGAACTCAATTGACTTGATCCATGTTTTTGGACTGTGGGAGGAAACCGGAGAACCCGGAGGAAACCCATGCGGACACGGGGAGAACATAGAAACTCCACCCAGAACATGGAAACTCCACCCACTCACACACACACTCTATATGGGGCAATTTGGAGAACTCAATTGACTTGATCCATGTTTTTGGACTGTGGGAGGAAACCGGAGAACCCGGAGGAAACCCACGCGGACACGGGGAGAACATGGAAACTCCACCCACTCACACACACACTCTATATGGGGCAATTTGGAGAACTCAACTGACTTGATCCATGTTTTTGGACTGTGGGAGGAAACCGGAGAACCCGGAGGAAACCCATGCGGACACGGGGAGAACATAGAAACTCCACCCAGAACATGGAAACTCCACCCACTCACACACACACTCTATATGGGGCAATTTGGAGAACTCAATTGACTTGATCCATGTTTTTGGACTGTGGGAGGAAACCGGAGAACCCGGAGGAAACCCACGCGGACACGGGAAGAACATGGAAACTCCACCCACTCACACATACACTCTATATGGGGCAATTTGGAGAACTCAATTTTACCTTGATCCATGTTTTTGGACTGTGGGAGGAAACCGGAGAACCCGGAGGAAACCCACGCGGACACGGGGAGAACATGGAAACTCCACCCTAATTGGGATTCGAACCGGGAATCCCTAGAGCTGAGAGGAGAACATGCTAAACCAGCGGTACACGAGACATTTATCACGTTAATTAGTAAGAACGTTGTCATATTCCGTACCAGTCGAATGTTAGGACATGCCCCCTTCCTCCTGGACTACAGCCTAGAACTACAAAGTCCATCTTCACAGTAAGGAACTCGGAACATGGACAGTGAGTGCGAGTGTGTTGAGACGTTTGTCTGGTGCTCTGTGTTGTGCTAAACGTTGTGTGTCGACGCGTCCGTCCCCTCAAGACTTTTATGAATGTAAATATGTTCTCATGTCCTCCATTTGTTTTTTATTCTTTGTATCTTATTGTAATATTGTAGTTTATTATGATTATGTATAAGTTTAAACATTTCATACTGATGAACGTTATTAAAGCCAGGAAACGCGTTTGAGAACAAGTTCAACTTCAAGTCATTTATTTATGTCGCGCTTTTTACAACAGTACATCATCACAAAGCAGCTTTACAGAATGAAAAGCCTTTAAACCCCCAAAGAGCAAGCCGAAGCGACAGTGGCAAGACAAAACTCCCTTTTATGTTGTTATTTAAGGAAGAAACCTTGTGAGGACCAAGACTCAAGTTCAAGTAATTTATTTATATAGCGCTTTTTACAACAGTACATCATCACAAAGCAGCTTTACAGAATGAAAAGCCTTTAAACCCCCAAAGAGCAAGCCGAAGCGACAGTGGCAAGACAAAACTCCCTGTTATGCTGTTATTTAAGGAAGAAACCTTGTGAGGACCAAGACTCAGTGGAAGACTAATCCTCCTTGAGCAGCCAGGCAGCAACAACAGTGTAGGACAGCCATGTACAGATATCTAACAAATGGAAAAACTAACAACTGGAAAACTATATGTGAGTCCATTAGGGGGCGTCCTGCAGGACCGCCTTGTCAGGTTCCATCCAGTATTCGTCAGCAGAGCCATGGATGAAGATCTCCAGGAGGCCGGGGGACACCTCAAAAGAAACAGACGAGGAAGGCCGTTAGAGCTGATAATAAAGAACGACATTTAATTAATAAGTAATTAATTGACTCCGGCATCACTGACTAGAGCAGCAGAACTAAAAGAGGCAGATCCTGCAGGGTACATAGTTGAGAGGGCTCCCCGGAACAGCATCATTTCAGCGCCACACACCCCCCCCCCCAACACAGCCAAGTCTGAGATCTACATCTTTATCTACAGGGGGTTAATTAAACGCCAGATTAATTAAATGTGTTTTTAATTAATTTTTAAAGATTAATAGTGATTCAGAATCACGAACAGTAACTGGAAGGCTGTTCCAAAGTTGAGGAGCCTTGTGGGAGAACGCTCTTCCACCAGCGGTCACTTTATTTATTCTAGGAGCTAAGAGAAGACCAGCACCTTGAGATCGGAGCTCACGTGCTGGCTTGTATGACGTCCTCTCTCAGCGCCCGTCCCGGAGAACTCAATTGACTTGATCCATGTTTTTTGACTGTGGGAGGAAACCGGAGAACCCGGACGAAACCCACGCGGACACGGGGAGAACATGGAAACTCCACCCACCCACACACACTCTATATGGGGCAATTTGGAGAACTCAATTTTACCGTGATCCATGTTTTTGGACTGTGGGAGGAAAACAGAGGAAACCCACACGGACACGGGGAGAACATGACACGTCCTCTCTCAGCGCCCGTCCCGGACGTATAAGCTCATTCATTCATTATCTCCCGCTTTATCCTCTATTAGGGTCGCGGTGGGGTTCCCCATGCCCATCCAGGGGAGAACGTTTCGGGCGCTGGGCAGATAGACCCAGGACAGGACACCAATCCATCACTGGGCACACACACACTCACTCACACACACACACTATATGGGGCAATTTGGAGAACTCAATTGACTTGATCCATGTTTTTGGACTGTGGGAGGAAACCGGAGAACCCGGAGGAAACCCACGCGGACACGGGGAGAACGTGGAAACTCCACCCAGTTGGGGATTCGAACCGGGAATCCCTAGCGCTGAGAGGAGAACATGCCAACCACTAAGCCACCGTGCCGCCCTAAAATATTATTATTATTATTTATTTATTATTATTTATTTATTATTATTAATATTATTATTTATTATTATTATTAATATTATTATTTATTTATTATTATTAAAATTATTAATGTTATTAATATTATTATTTATTATTATTATTAATATTATTATTTATTTATTATTATTAAAATTATTAATGTTATTAATATTATTATTTATTATTAGTATTTTTAGGCCGAGATCTAAACTGTGACTCAAAGACCTTTTTATATCAAATAAATTGATTTATTTTAAGAACAAGGGCGGTGGTTTAGTGGTTAGCATGTTCTCCTCTCAGAGCTAGGGATTCCCGGTTCGAACCCCCATCTGGGTGGAGTTTTCATGTTCTCCCCGTGTCCACAATCCAAAATCATGGCTTTAAGGTGAATTGGCTGCTCTAAATTGCCCCTATACCTTGTATGTACACACTGTGACATGTACATACACGATACGTTCTCCCCTGGATAAGCAAGGAGAACCCCCACCACGATCCTTCGTATTGGTCTATACCAATGTTTCCATGTTCTCCCCATGTCCACAATCCAAAAACATGGCTTTAAGGTGAACTGGCTGCTCTAAATTGCCCCTATACAGTGTGTGTGTACACACTGTTATACGTGTGTACACAATACGTTCTCCTCTGGATGAGCAAGGGGAACCCCCACCACGACCCTTCGTATTGGTCTATACCAATGTTTCCATGTTCTCCCTGTGTCCACAATCCAAAAACATGGCTTTAAGGTGAACTGGCTGCTCTAAATTGCCCCTATACAGTATGTGTGTGTGTACACACTGACACGTACGTACACAATACATTCTCCCTGGGCAATGGGAACCCCCTCCACGACCCTTCATATTGGTCTATACCAATGTTTCCATGTTCTCTCCATGTCCAAAATCCAAAAACATGGCTTTAAGGTGAACTGGCTGCTCTAAATTGCCCCTATCCAGTGTGTGTGTGTACTCACTGTGACACGTACATACACAATACATTCTCCCCTGGGCAACAGGAACCCCCACCACGACCCTTCGTATTGGTCTATACCAATGTTTCCATGTTCTCCCCGTGTCTACAATCCAAAACCATGGCTTTAAGGTGAACTGGCTGCTCTAAATTGCCCCTATACAGTATGTGTGTGTGTACACACTGACACGTACGTACACAATACATTCTCCCCTGGGCAACGGGAACCCCCACCATGACCCTTCGTATTGGTCTATACCAATGTTTCCATGTTCTCCCCGTGTCCACAATCCAAAAACATGGCTTTAAGGTGAACTGGCTGCTCTAAATTGCCCCTATACAGTATGTGTGTGTGTGCACACTGACACGTACGTACACAATACGTTCTCCCCCGGGCAACGGGAACCCCCTCCATGACCCTTCGTATTGGTCTATACCAATGTTTCCATGTTCTCTCCATGTCCAAAATCCAAAAACATGGCTTTAAGGTGAACTGGCTGCTCTAAATTGCCCCTATACAGTGTGTGTACACACTGTTATACGTGTGTACACAATACGTTCTTCCCTGGATGAGCAAGGAGAACCCCCACCACGATCCTTCGTATTGGTCTATACCAATGTTTCCATGTTCTCCCCATGTCCACAATCCAAAAACATGGCTTTAAGGTGAACTGGCTGCTCTAAATTGCCCCTATACAGTGTGTGTACACACTGTTATACGTGTGTACACAATACATTCTCCCCTGGGCAACAGGAACCCCCTCCATGACCCTTCGTATTGGTCTATACCAATGTTTCCATGTTCTCCCCGTGTCTACAATCCAAAACCATGGCTTTAAGGTGAACTGGCTGCTCTAAATTGCCCCTATACAGTATGTGTGTGTGTGCACACTGACACGTACGTACACAATACGTCTCCCCCCGGGCAACGGGCAATGACCCTTCGTATTGGAACCCCCTCCATGACCCTTCGTATTGGTCTATACCAATGTTTCCATGTTTCCATGTTCTCCCCGTGTCCACAATCCAAAACATGGCTTTAAGGTGAACTGGCTGCTCTAAATTGCCCCTATACAGTATGTGTGTGTGTACACACTGACACGTACGTACACAATACATTCTCCCCAGGGCAACGGGAACCCCCTCCATTACCCTTCGTATTGGTCTATACCAATGTTTCCATATTCTCCCCGTGTCTACAATCCAAAAACCATGGCTTTAAGGTGAACTGGCTGCTCTCAATTGCCCCTATACAGTACATTCTCCCCCTGGGCAACGGGAACCCCCACCAGGACCCTTCGTATTGGTCTATACGTTTCCACACAATCAATACGGTTCTCTCCCCCTATACAGTATGTGTGTGTGTACACAACGGGAACCCCCTCCACGGGAACCCCCTCCATGACCCTTCGTATTGGTCTATACCAATGTTTCCATGTTCTCTCCCTGTCCAAAATCCAAAAACATGGCTTTAAGGTGAACTGGCTGCTCTAAATTGCCCCTATCCAGTGTGTGTGTGTACTCACTGTGACATGTACATACACAATACATTCTCCCTGGGCAACTGGAACCCCCTCCACGACCCTTCGTATTGGTCTATAGCAATGTTTCCATGTTCTCCCTGTGTCCACAATCCAAAAACATGGCTTTAAGGTGAACTGGCTGCTCTAAATTGCCCCTATCCAGTGTGTGTGTGTACTCACTGTGACACGTACATACACAATACATTCTCCCCAGGGCAACAGGAACCCCCTCCACGACCCTCCGTATTGGTCTATACCAATGTTACCATGTTCTCCCCGTGTCAACAATCCAAAAACATGGCTTTAAGGTGAACTGGCTGCTCTAAATTGCCCCTATACAGTATGTGTGTGTGTACACACTGACACGTACGTACACAATATGTTCTCCCCTGGGCAATGGGAACCCCTTCCACGACCCTCTGTATTGGTCTATACAGAACTAGGGACATTCCCCTCACAGTGCATTGGGCTGCAGAACCCTGGGGGGGGGGGTGCACTGGGTAACAGAACCCGATAATGTGCTGGCCCTGCAGTACTGCTGCTCGTCACTCATGCTGACTGGATTGTTGGCAGGGGCAGCCTCAGTACTTCAGCTGTATCAGATTCACATCTTCAAAGCATTTATTAAACTACCCACGATGCTGCCCCCCCCCCCCCCCCCCCCCGAATCTGCATCTCATGTTCCCGTATGACACTCTGAGTTACTGAGTAACCTGCTTCAATACCAAAAGACCAAATAGAACAGAATTAATACCAGTATCCAGTATTCGCTTCTAACTGTCTGTCTGTCTGTCTGTCCGTCCGTCCGTCTGTCTGTCTGTCTGTCTGTGAGCAGATGCGGGGGGAAGGTTCCTGATTTATCTGCTGTGACGGCTCACGTTGGCCACATGGACTCAGGTGAGCTCAAACTCAACATGACCTCCACCGACATCAGTCCGATCAGGACGCAGCCATGTCATCTGATCATGTGTCTGTGTGTGTGTGTGTGTGTGTGTGTGTGTGTGTGTGGGGGGGGGGGCAGGCGGGGGGGTGGTGCGACCTAAAGAGACTACAGATGAGATTATTACAAATACGGATGATACAGGAACGATGCACAGCTTCTGATACTTGTTAGTTATTTAATGTAAACATGAAATAATATTTTCCTATTGAAAAAATACAGGGTGGCATGGTTGGTGGTTTAGCATGTTCTCCTCTCAGCGCTAGGGATTCCCGGTTCCAATCCCCATCTGGGTGGAGTTTCCATGTTCTCCCTGTGTCCACGTGGGTTTCCTCCGGGTTCTCCGGTTTCCTCCCACAGTCCAAAAACATGGATCAAGTCAATTGAATTCTCAAAAATTGCCCCATATAGAGTGTGTCTGTGTGAGTGAGTGTGTGCCCAGCGATGGATTGGCGCCCTGTCCTGGGTGTATCTGCCCAGCGCCCGAGACGTTCTCCCCTGGATGGGCATGGGGAACCCCACCGCGACCCTAATCGAGGATGAAGCGGAAGATAATGACATTTAGTCATTTTTTGTATAATGAATGGATACATAATATTTTACTATTAATAATAATAAGAATAATAGCGGCACGGTGGCTTAGTGGTTGGCATGTTCTCCTCTCAGCGCTAGGGATTCCCGGTTGGACTCCCAATCTGGGTGGAGTTTCCATGTTCTCCCCGTGTCCGCGTAGGTTTCCTCCGGGTTCTCCGGTTTCATCCCACAGTCCAAAAACATGGATCAATTGAGTTCTCCA
>JAFMOC010000688.1:27500-90000 GCA_019802505.1 Corydoras sp. C115 | reverse complement strand
CATCTGGGTGGAGTTTCCATGTTCTCCCCGTGTCCGCGTGGGTTTCCTCTGGGTTCTCCGGTTTCCTCCCACAGTCCAAAAACATGGATCAAGTCAATTGAATTCTCAAAAATTGCCCCATATAGAGTGTGTCTGTGTGAGTGAGTGTGTGTCCAGCGATGGATTGGCACCCTGTCCTGGGTGTATCTGCCCAGCGCCCGAGACGTTCTCCCCTGGATGGACATGGGGAACCCAACCGCGCCCCTAATAGAGGATAAAGCGGGAGATAATGAATGAATGAATGAATGAATGATATTCAGATTGGCGGCACGGTGGCTTAGTGGTTAGTACGTTCTCCTCTCAGCACTAGGGATTCCCGGTTCGAATCCCCATCTGGGTGGAGTTTCCATCTTCTCCCCGTGTCCGCGTGGGTTTCCTCTGGGTTCTCCGGTTTCCTCCCACAGTCCAAAAACATGGATCAAGTCAATTGAATTCTCAAAATTGTCCCATATAGAGTGTGTCTGTGTGAGTGTGTGTGCCCAGCGATGGATTGGTGCCCTGTCCTGGGTGTATCTGCCCAGCGCCCGAGACGTTCTCCCCTGGATGAGCATAGGGAATGAATGATATTCAGATTTTATTTTAAATGATGTAATTATTTTTCTCTGGCAGTGTTGTCTGAGGTGCGACCAGCTATTAGTTATTAATGCTTTACTGATAAAGTACAGATAATAATAATAATACTGTAATACTGATGTTGCTCTGCACATCGTGTCGTTAGCTGAGTGTTAGGCTTTATGTACAGCCTGCTCAATTAGTGAATTAAGAGAGTGGCACTGAACAGGTTGTAAAGCTACTCACTGGGGTCCCATTTTCACGTTCTACTGGAATGCGGCGGGGAACAGAAAGTGTCAAAGCTGTGGTCCAATGACGTTCCTCAGCCCCTCTCACTTTCAGCCATCTGTTACTGCATCGTTCCCACTGTCTTCTACACAGTAACAGACATGCACGCAACATGCCTTTCTGTACACAGATCTGCAGCTCTGCTTTACTGTATGGATGCAGAGAGTGAAGGGGACGTGTGTGTGTGTGTGTGTGTGTGTGATTGATGTAATTGATGTTTTGTTCATATCAGTCATACATTTAGGACTCGGCACTTGGGTTGGGGTTAGGTGTCTTGCTCAAGGGACTTTAAACAGTTCTCGGTGGGACTGTATATCAAACCGGGGACCTTCAGGTCGCAGGGCTGGTTACTTTACCACAACCCTACGACTATGACGATGATGCGTACAACTGATAAAATGGGCAACGGCAATATGAGAACGTTTATGATGATGTTTGGAATTCACATGTGGTTCATGAGACAAGAACAAAGTTATGGGTGCCGGACACCGATTACCCTGTTCTTTGAAAGTCATTAATTCATTCATTATCTCCCGCTTCATCCTCTATTAGGGCCGCGGGGGGGTTCCCCATGCCCATCCAGGGGAGAACGTCTCGGGCGCTGGGCAGATACACCCAGGACAGGGCGCCAATCTATCACTGGGCACACACTCACTCACACAAACACACTCTATATGGGGCAATTTTGAGAACTCAATTGACTTGATCCATGTTTTTGGACTCTGGGAGGAAACCGGAGAACCCAGAGGAAACCCACGCAGACACGGGGAGAACATGGAAACTCCACCCAGATGGGGATTCGAACCGGGAATCCCTAGCGCTGAGAGGAGAACATGCTAATCACTAAACCACCGTGCCGCCTTCTTTGAAAGTAATAATTAAAATTTAAAATGTGAAATATAATAGAATATACAGCTATGAACATTCATTCATTCATTATCTTCCGCTTTATCCTCTATTAGGGTCGCGGTGGGGTTCCCCATGCCCATCCAGGGGAGAACGTTTCGGGCAATTTGGAGAACTCAATTGACCTTGATCCATGTTTTTGGACTGTGGGAGGAAACTGGAGAACCCAGAGGAAACCCACGTGGACACGGGGAGGACATGGAAACTCCACCCAGATGGGGATTCGAACCGGGAATCCCTGGCACTGAGAGGAGAACGTGCTAAACCACTAAACCACCATGCCGCCAGCTATGAATATATATTCATTCATTATCTCCCGCTTTATCCTCTATTAGGGTCGCGGTGGGGTTCCCCATGCCCATCCAGGGGAGAACGTTTCGGGCGCTGGGCAGATACACCCAGGACAGGACGCCGATCCATCACTGGGCACACACTCACTCACACAGACACACTCTATATGGGGCAATTGGGAGAACTCAATTGACCTCGATCGATGTTTTTGGCCTGTGGGTGGAAACTGGAGAACCCAGAGGAAACCCACATGGACACGGGGAGAACATGGAAACTCCACCCAGGTGGGGATTCGAACCGGGAATCCTTAATGCTGAGAGGAGAACATGCTAACCTCTAAGCCACCGTGCCGCCAGCTATGAATATATATAATATATATAATATAGAATCTACAACTATAAATATAATATGGAATAAATGTCCCTGCACTGTGATGCTTTATTTGAGAGGAATGTCTTGGCGCTTGGCGTAATCACCCGTACCCTCCGGATGTGCGGATGGAGATCGTACAAACAAACCAAACTGTTTGGATCAGAGGTGTGAACCTCCATGAGCCGTGGAAATCAGGCACACCCAGGTCGAGGTTTGTGTGTTCTGAGGGTGTGGTCTGATGTTTTGTTCCGCTGAGGTGAGATCCTGTGTGATATCAGTGTTTATGGAAACTCAGGGTGTCACACTGTAGAATGGACGTTTGGAAGCCGTAATGGCGGACGCCGTGGAGCAGTTTCCACTGTGACGCCACAGCAGCTGTGATTTACTGCTCATGTCTGTGTGTGAATGATAGATCCAAAAGGAAGGGGAGTGTGACGCTGGATTTTACCCCCAACCTGCGATCCACCAATCATCTCCTGCAGGACAGATTAATGCAGACTATGCAGAATGGAGGTGTCGACACTGACATGTTCCCACCTGAACCATTTGTGCAACATCAACACCACATACATCATACCCAAGCAGCCAGCAGAGCTTCTGTTTGTCAGCAGGTCAGGTCAGAACCTCCAACGTATTGAAGTACACGGTTCTCGAAACTAAAAAACACATATAAAATACTCTATTAACTTTAGTATTATACTACGGTATTCATCGTCTCATTGTATTGACTTACTGCATGGACAGACGCACCTATACAGATACATTACATTAAATTAATCAGTTTGAGAATGAATTGTAGTGGTAGCTCAGTGGTTAGGGTGTTGGGCTATCAAGCTGAAGGTTGGGGGTTCAAATCCCAGGTCCACTGAAGTTACCAGTGTGGGTCCTTGAGCAAGACCCTTAACCCTTGTTGCTCCAGGGATGTTGTGATGAACCCTGTTTGGATAAAAGTGTCTGTTGAATGACCAAATGCAAAAAAATGCAAATGCAAGATGATCCAGCATCCCTGTTCCAATGACCAATGGACCCACATTGGTAACTTCATGGGAACCCCCAGCCTGCTGATTGATAGCCCAACACTCTAACCACTGAGCCACATCCATACCCATAACGACTTCCAGGAACCTTCAGAACCATCAGGCTTTTATGACTCCTCTCTTTTCTGTAACGTTGTGTCTGTGAGAATGTTGGCTTCTTCATCTAATAAAGAATTTGGAGGCGAGACTCTGTTGGACACGATGGTCTGACTTATTATAGTTCATGTCAGTGAGGATCTGTGAGGTTGAGGTCAGAACTGTGTGGGCCGGTTCCCCAACCAACCTACTTTTATAGACCCTCATTGTGCACTGAAGCTCAGTCATGCTGAAACAGAAAGGGGACTTACCCAAACTGCTCCCACAAGGTTAGAATTCTCAAAATGCAGGGCTGGCTGCTTCAGTGTATATACATGTGAATATTCAAGGGACTAAATAATAATATAATGATACTTTTGTGTGTATTCTGTCCCCAGTGGCGGGCCATGCATTTCTCACATGGACCTTCAGACATGATTGGTTGAAGAAACCAGACCTAATAGTAAAGCCCTTGGACAGATTTTTTACCATGGCAACAAAAGATACTAAAATGTGATTGGTTAAATGCTTTAATAAAATAAAATTCGGGAAGTGGTGTAACCGGGAAAACACTATGAAAGCAAGTGGACAGACCATCCATCCATTATCTTCTGCTTTATCCTCTATTAGGGTCACAGTGGGGTTCTTCATGACCATCCAGTGGAGAACGTTTCGGGCGCTGGGCAGATACACCCAGGACAGGGCTGGGCTCACACTCACTCACACAGACACACTCTATATGGGGCAATTGGGAGAATCCAATTGACCGTGATCCATGTTTTTGGACTGTGGGAGGAAACCGGAGAACCCGGAGAAAACCCACGCAGACATGGGAAGAACATGGAAACTCCATCCAGATTGGGATTCCAACCACGAATCTCTAGCCCTGAGAGGAGAACATGCTAACCACTAAACCACCGTGCCGCCCAGCGGACAGACCATTTGGAACTATTTAATAAATATTCCTAGACAAAATATTGTACACATCAGTCTGCAATGCAGATGTTTTTGGGTCCTGAAGGTCCTGACGACCCGCCACTGTCCGTCACGTATTGTTGTTATTACCGTTCTGCTAAGGCATGATCCGTCTGAGGTTCTTTAACAATACCCCCGTAGTTCCCCACACTAGACATGTTGTTGATTTCTCTGGCGCTGGCAGTTTGTATTCATCCATCACTCTCAATTCTGTTTGTTCTCCTCTTACATATATTCCAGTTGACCTTGCAGACCCACCGCTGAATAAAGCGCTTTAAAATCTAACGCAGTACAAAACTATTTCAGAACCTGATTCCGGCGGCGGCGGTATGGCCTGCGGATCAGCGAGCGTCTGGCTGTAGAGAAGCTCGTTCTGCTGTTAATTTAACATTCTCAGGGTCTTTATTGGATTGAGGCAACATGGGTTGTACTCAATTTAAGCATGTCAATAAATCAATGGTGAGGACGGGTGAGGCGTTTGCGTCTGCTTGTCGAGCACGTGTAATGTAGTTCGGTGTGTTGTCATTTTCGTCTCCGTGGTTCTGCCAGCCATTTGTTAGTTAAGTTCTAACTGTGATAAACACGCGCACAGTGCACAATACCTTTCTGTCTTTAGCCATATTCATTCATTCATTCTCTATTATCCTCTATTAGAGTCGCGGGGGGGGGTTCCCCATGCCCATCCAGGGGAGAACGTCTCGGGCGCTGGGTAGATAGACCCAGGACAGGGCACCAATCTATCACTGGGCACACAGACACACTCTATATGGGGCAATTTTGAGAATTCAATTGACTTGATCCATGTTTTTGGACTGTGGGAGGAAACCGGAGAACCCGGAGGAAACCCACGCAGACATGGGGAGAACATGGAAACTCCACCCAGATGGGGATTCGAACCGGGAATTCCTAACGCTGAGAGGCGAACGTGCTAACCACTAAGCCACCGTGCCGCCCGTCTTTAGTCATATTTATTCTTAAATTGAATTTCCGGGTCTCTTTTTCTAATTACGGCAGTGTGCAAAAATGAAAACGATGATTTGTCCTTTGACTTTGGGTTAATCTTATTATTATAGTTTTAAATCCTTCCATTATTTACCACTTAATGCTAAACTTGGGTCGTGGAGGAGTTTCCCATGCTCATCCAATGGACAATGTTTTGGGCGCAGGGCAGATAGAACCAGGACAGGGCGCCAATCTATCACACTCACTCATATAAATACTCCATATGGGGCAATTTAGAGCATTCAATTCGCCTTGAATCCATGGTTTTGGACTGTGGAAGGAAACCGGAGAACCCGGAGGAAACCCACGCGGACACAGGGAGAACATGAAACGTCACCCAGATTGGGATTCAAACTTTATCGTTGGGCACACACTCACACACGCTATATGAATTCAAATCACCTTGAATCCATGTTTTTTGGAGAAGGAAACCCATGCCCGAAAACACGGGGAGAACATGGAAACTCCACCCAGATTGGGATTCGAACCCTATTGTTGGGCACAAACACACACACACACACACACACACTATATGGGGCAATTTAGAGCATTCAAATCACCTTGAATCCATGTTTTTGGACTGTGGAAGGAAACCGGAGAACACGGAGGAAACCCACGCAGACACAGGGAGAACATGGAAACGTCACCCAGATTGGGATTCAAACTTTATCGTTGGGCACACACTCACACACGCTATATGGGGCAATTTAGAGCATTCAAATCACCTTGAATCCATGTTTTTGGACTGTGAATGGAAACCGGAGAATCCGGAGGAAACCCACGCAGACACGGGGAGAACATGGAAACTCCACCCAGATTAGGATTCGAACCCTATCATTGGGCACACATTCACACAGACACACACACACTATATGAGGCAATTTAGAACATTCAAATTACCTTGAATCCATGTTTTTGGACTGTGGAAGGAAACCGGAGAACCCGGAGGAAACCCACGCAGACACGGGGAGAACATGGAAACTCCACCCAGATTGAGATCCGAACCCTATTGTTGGGCACAAACACACACACACACTATATGGGGCAATTTAGAGCATTCAAATTACCTTGAATCCATGTTTTTTGACCTTGAACCCATGCTTTTGAAATGTGGAAGGAAACCGGAGAACCCGGAGGAAACCCACGCAGACACGGGGAGAACATGGAAACCTCCACCCAGATTGGGATCCGAACCCTATCGATGGGTACACACTCACAAAGACACCCACACACTATATGGGGCAACTTATAGCAGCCAATTTACCTTAAATTCATGTTTTTGGACTGTGCACCGCACCGTTTCTCACAGGCCGATGCAGCCACCTCCACACGAGCCTCGGCTCAAACGCAGAGGAATCAAACACTGATAGATGCTCGTAAGTGCAGGCCATAAGGGTGTCATTTTTACCTGTCAGGGGACCTTTTAGACATGATTACACATGATTAATACCTTTCTCCATCATAGCTATTCATTACCCTGCACTCCCTGAGTCCCCAAGGAGCCTGATCACTGTGGAACAAATCACTCATAGCCTATTTCAATTTGGGCCTTTGCAAAAAAGCATCCTTAACATCCCCCCCTCCTCCCTCCACGCGGCGCTTTAATGACTTTTATGTCAGGTTTTTCAAATATGTCGTGAGGAGTGCAAATAGCCCCTTTGTAATTCTTTATTCCGCCCTGTTCAGCTGCAGATCGGCTTTTTCGCCGGCGGATGACGGAGCGCAGTGTGGGAGTCATGACGCTGCGAATACGGACGGTCGGGGCAGACAGATGCTCAGGTTGCGGCGTTTCTCTAAAAGCAAAATCATTTCTAAGTAAACGGAGTGCGAGAACGCGAGGTAATCATTCATTCCACTTTTAACTCCACTGTGCAAACGCGTCATTTGGAAAGGTTGCTAAATGACAACAAACAAATGTCAAACAAATGTCAGAGCACCTGCGTTTCATACTATACTACACTCCTGTTGTTTAAGTTCAAGTTGACATTGTTATTTGTTATTATTACTTAGTTATTATTATTATTTTATGCCTTAAATGTTCTTACCATGCAAAAAGAAGCTATGGTGTTCCACAAGTGTCAATACTTTGGACACTTCTGTTTGCCTCATACAGTACATGTATCAAGAGAATGAATTTTTTGCAAACAGTCCTTTGCAGATAGTTAATATATATATATATATATATATATATATATATATATATATATATATATATATATATATATATATATTCTTTTTTTTTTTTTTTTTTTTTCCATTATCTTCCGCTTTATCCTCTAGTAGGGTCGCGGTGGGGTTCCCCATGCCCATCCAGGGGAGAACATTTCGGACGCTGGGCAGATACACCCAGGACAGGACGCCAATCTATCGCTGGGCACCCACTCACTCACACAGACACACTCTATATGGGGCAATTTGGAGAACTCAATTGACTTGATCCATGTTTTTGGACTGTGGGAGGAAACCGGAGAACCCGGAGGAAACCCACGCGGACACGGGGAGAACATGGAAACTCCACCCAGATGGGGATTCAAACAAGGAATCCCTAGAGCTGAGAGGAGAACATGCTAAACACTAAGCCACCGTGCCGCCCTTTAGTTATATATTCCGGTATATTTTTTATAAATTTAAAGGTTAAACACTTAATTAAAGAGATTTATAATTGGGCGTCAACTCATTTCTTTTTGTTGAATTCTGATAAGATTTTTATTGTTGGCTCCAAAAATAAGTAAAATAATACACCTACACCCAGGACGGGGGACTTATCTGTCACTGGACACACACACACACACACACACACACACACACACACACACACACACCTGCAGCCAGCAAAAACATTCAACTGGATCTAAAACTTAACACTTTAACACATTAGGATTGGTTGTATTAATATAAAGTCAGTAAAGCATGAGCGCTTATTACAGCATGACCTGAAGCCTGTAAAGCAGCAAAGACATAGTTTCTGTTAGGAATGCTCATTTTTAGGCATGTTTAATGAAATCTGATCACATTTGAAGAAGACTGCAGGCTGGTCCGGCTTCCCATCTTACATAACACCCTCTCACTTACAAACTGTAAGTGTACAGAAACAGGAATGGCTTCAGCACAGACACTGTCCGTTTGATAACACTAATTACAATTCAGCTGCAGCTTGTGCTCATTTTTTTAATTAAATAAATATAATGGGACCATAAACTATGAGACAGAGATAGAGAAGAGGATTTTAGTGGTATATATGTTAATAAAGTACTAATAAAATAAATAAAATTTTAATATTTGTGGGTGGGTTTTGTCTGTATATATATATATATATATATATATATATATATATATATATATATATATATATATATATATATATATATATATATATATATCATTCATTTATTCATTATCTTCCGCTTTATCCTCTATTAGGGTCGTGAACGTTTCGGGCGCTGGGCAGACACACCCAGGACAGGACGCCGATCTATCGCTGGGCACACACTCGCACACATAGACACACTCTATATGGGGCAATTTGGAGAACTCAATTGACTTGATCCATGTTTTTGGACTGTGGGAGGAAACCGGAGAACCCGGAGGAAACCCACGCGGACACAGGGAGAACATGGAAACTCCACCCTGATGGGGATTCGAACCGGGAATCCCTAGTGCTGAGAGGAGAACATGCTAACCACTAAGCTACCATATATATATATATATATATATATATATATATATATATATAGATTGCTGTATATTGATGGATTATTTTATATGAACCCATATTAAATGGAATTAATGAAACAATTATTGACATTTGAAATTATAACAGTAGTACATGGTACACAAATATTTTTAATATTTTATATTTTAAATATTATGTTAGTATGGCGATATCTATATATCTATTTATATCTAAAATATAAAATAGCCAGACGAGCAGCCATACAGTTAAACAGGTGAAATATATCATTCATCTCATCCGTAATTAATTTTTTAGAAAATTTTAATAGAAGTAACTTTATTTGCCCTGATATAAAAAGATGGACGAATAGATAATGAAGAGCGCGTGGATTAATAGCTGGACAGATGGATTGTCTGTTGATTTGTCTGTCTTTGTCTCTGTAATGGTGTCAGCTGTCTTATCCTGCTAGCTCTTCCCAGCCTCCTTCCTCCTCGCCATGCGCTGCCTTTGATGAGCAGAATGCCTCTCCAGCTGCACTTCATGAAGGCAAGTGATCTGATTTTTATTACCTAACTACATGTCCACACAATGCCCAAAGTCAAAGGTCACTACAGGTCACAATCCCTTCATGTTGGCTGAGCTGCATGGACTGTGTGTGATGGGCCCCACATGGTGTTGCCATGGAGCTTAATGATGAAGATCAAGAGTCAAGGCTTCACAAGGCTCCACATCTCTGGAAAGGGAGCAGTTGCTTCATCGCGACCCTTCCTCCGCTCCGGGATCGAGTGACAAAGAAACCAGCGTGGAACCACCTGCCTTGGGGGTGCTCGTGTCCGGGCCTCTTAATCCATTAATGAATTCAATTAAAGCAGGAGTGCCTGGGGCAGCGGAGGATGAATGATGCCTAAAAGTGACAGGACTTTTGTCCAAATAGACATGAAAACAATCGGCATTCCCCAGCCACCTCGACAACAAGGTCACCAATACAACGGGGTGAAAAAGCTATTGTGGCTTCAGCAGACAGTAGTGCAGTCTGAAATAGAGACTGAGGTCAGAAAGCGTTGTTGGAACAGAAATAGAAGTAGAATTCTTCCGTCATATGAAAATAATAACTGCAGCGTGACATCTGCGCATAACACGGTGTTTAATGTTCTGTTAAAGCATCTACTTAAATTGCAGAGCGTGCTCATTCAATACAAACATTCCCTTTTATTGTTATTATTATGGGACTTTATTAACATAGAAGGAATATAATAAATCTGCGCTGAGTGCTGTCATGTGGCACCGTGGCTGGAGCTCCGACGGGCCTCTTCCCAAATACATAGTTATACCGGGAGCCGTTTCTTTAGCTTACAGCGGATTACATCATATATCAAGAATAAAACAAGAGCTTTTAAATCTGCATCGTATAAAATGGTAGCTTATTTGGAAAGACGAAATTGTAGAAACATGATGTGAAATTAAAGAAAACAAATCTTCTAGGGTCATTTTACCTAACCCAAGGTTTTTACGACGAACCAGTCATTGAAAAAGTCGGCTCTGATGAATAACGAGGTGTATAGCGGCGTTCAGTATGATTTTTTTCATAATAATACACAACACCGAGAGCCTTATTGCTTTATTAAAACAGTTCAAAACACACTATAATGAAAAATCAAGGCGATTTTTACAAAATAATTCATTAAATGCTCTTCCGCGAAGGCGGCACGGTGGCTTAGGGGTTAGCATGTTCTCTCAGCGCTAGGGATTCCTGGTTCGAATCCCCATCTGGGTGGAGTTTCCATGTTCTCCCCGTGTCTGCGTGGGTTTCCTCCGGGTTCTCCGGTTTCCTCCCACAGTCCAAAAACATGGATGAAGTTAATTGAGTTCTCCAAATTGCCCCATATAGAGTGTGTATGTGTGAGTGAGTGTGTGCCCAGCAATGGATTGGTGCCCTGTCCTGGGTGTATCTGCCCAGCACCCGAGACGTTCTCCCCTGGATGGGCATGGGGAACCCCACCGCGACCCTAATAGAGGACAAAACGGATGATAATGAATGAATGAATGAAGGGTCGCGGGGGGGTTCCCCATGCCCATCCAGGGGAGAACGTTTCGGGCACTGGGCAGATACACCCAGGACAGGGCGCCAATCTATCGCTGGGCACACACTCACTCACACAGACACGCACACATACACACTCTATATGGGGCAATTTGGAGAACTCAATTGACTTGATTTTTTTGGACTGTGGGAGGAAACCCACGCGGACACGGGGAGAACATGGAAACTCCACCCAGATGGGGATTCGAACTGGGAATCCCTAGCGCTGAGAGGAGAACATGCTAACCACTAAGCCACCGTGCCGTGGGGTGATATAAATAAACCAAAAAAAGAAAATAAGAGATTTTTATTTATTTAAATGGAACAGATGATTTTTTTTAAACAGTATGTATTCACAATTCTTATAATAAAACTATACACAGCTTAATAGCTAAAGCGACTGTATTGATCGGGGACTAAGAACGAGTTCAGGTCAGCTGCTACACATTAGAAAATCCAATTTCAGCTAAAAAATCTACCGTGTAGCTTCCATCACTACCACAACCTTAATCCACCTTCTATATACCACCCCATCTTATATAGGCTGCACACGGAACCTCTGGTACATAACACAGTAGTACTGGTCTTTAAATCCAAACCTCTTTCCCATGATTTATTCACAATAATAAATTAATAATAAATAATAAAATGTACAATAAGGCGGCGCGGTGGCTTAGTGTTTAGCACGTTCGCCTCTCGGCTCTAGGGATTCCCGGTTCGAATCCCCATCTGGGTGGAGTTTCCATGTTCTCCCTGTGTCTGCGTGGGTTTCCTCCGGGTTCTCCGGTTTCCTCCCACAGTCCAAAAACATGGATCATGTCAATTGAATTCTCCAAATTGCCCCATATAGAGTGTGTCTGTGTGAGTGAGTGTGTGCCCAGCGATGGATTGGCGCCCTGTCCTGGGTCTATCTGCCCAGCGCCCGAGACGTTCTCCCCTGGATGGGCATGGGGAACCCCACCGCGACCCTACTAGAGGATAAAGCGGGAGATAATGAATGAATGAAAAATGTACAATAATACACAAACTCAAGTGCCTTATTACTTTATTAATCACCCCCTCTGAGAATTATCTGTCTCTATGTCCCGCCACCAGCGATGGATTGGCGGCCTGTCCTGGGTCTATCTGCACAGCGCCCGAGATGTTCTCCCCTGGATGGGCATGGGGAACTCCACCGCGACCCTAATAGAGGATACAGCGGGAGATGAATGAATGAACGTATGTCCCGCCACATCCCCCAATACCTACAATACTTCATCATTGTGAGCGTTATTAACCAATCAGAAGTAATATTGTCCAGACCATGGTATATATTCTACAGTCTATATTATCTGTAGTATATTGTACATCAACTGGTATTTATCTTTAGACGATCCCGGTCATGCTGGGTTTAATAAACCACTCCATACAACTTATTAAGCACAGAAAAAACGAACAAAACTCATTACGAAGTGTTGCAACCAGAGGAAAACAATTACCTCGATATACATCAGCATGGCGGGGTCCCATTTGGAGAGCAGCTTGATCAGTAAACAGATTTCTATTACTGCGGTAAAAGTCCTATTACTTCTACAGCGTTGCCAGATAAGCATCCAGCTGTAAAATAAAAAAACATAACGCACTGATTTATCTTTTAGGGTCTGATGGCATAGAAGTTTAGAAGTTTAAAGATAACTAGGATCACTAAAAATGTTTTAGAACTTTTTAGATAGTAATTAAATGATAGTAATCATTTTTCAGGTTTTGTTATAAGTGAGTGTCATAGCACCCGTTACAAATGTGAAATCATAAGCACTTAAATAATACAAAATAATACATAAGTACATAAAAGCACCAAACGTGAATGTTATGTTAATGTAGGTAACACATCTCATAATGCCAGATAACTATAGTTTAAATGCCGTCCCTCTGAAAAGCATGAAACATGAGCAACAACAACCCTGCAGAGTGTCTAACTTTATCATCCGGGTGTCGAAAAATTTTACAGTTATAACCCACTGTTTACAATCATTCTGTATCTCAGCCTGTTATGAATGTTATGTTAATGTAGCCTGTTAACATTCATAACAGGCTGTTACAGGCTAATGTATGTTAATGTAGCCTGTTACATTAGCCTGTAACAGCCTGTTCTCAGCCTGTTATGAATGTTATGTTAATGTAGCCTGTTACATTAGCCTGTTACATTAGCCTGTTACAGCCTGTTATGAATGTTATGTTAATGTAGCCTGTTACATTAGCCTGTTACAGCCTGTTATGAATGTTATGTTAATGTAGCCTGTTACATTAGCCTGTTACAGCCTGTTATGAATGTTATGTTAATGTAGCCTGTTACATTAGCCTGTTACATTAGCCTGTTACATTAGCCTGTTCTCAGCCTGTTATGAATGTTATGTTAATGTAGCCTGTTACATTAGCCTGTTACATTAGCCTGTTACATTAGCCTGTTACATTAGCCTGTTACATTAGCCTGTAACAGCCTGTTCTCAGCCTGTTATGAATGTTATGTTAATGTAGCCTGTTACATTAGCCTGTAACAGCCTGTTATGAATGTTATGTTAATGTAGCCTGTTACATTAGCCTGTTACATTAGCCTGTTATGAATGTTATGTTAATGTAGCCTGTTACATTAGCCTGTTACAGCCTGTTCTCAGCCTGTTATGAATGTTATGTTAATGTAGCCTGTTACATTAGCCTGTTACATTAGCCTGTTACATTAGCCTGTTACATTAGCCTGTTACATTAGCCTGTAACAGCCTGTTCTCAGCCTGTTATGAATGTTATGTTAATGTAGCCTGTTACATTAGCCTGTAACAGCCTGTTATGAATGTTATGTTAATGTAGCCTGTTACATTAGCCTGTTACAGCCTGTTCTCAGCCTGTTATGAATGTTATGTTAATGTAGGTAACACATCTCATAATGCCAGATAACTATAGTTTAAATGCCGTCCCTCTGAAAAGCATGAAACATGAGTAACAACAACCCTGCAGAGTCTAACTTTATCATCCGGGTGTCGAAAAGCTTTACAGTTATAACCCACTGTTTACAATCATTCTGTATCTCAGCCTGCACACCTGGAAAATCCCCTGCAATTAAAATGCTTAAATACTAGCTTTCACTGCGGATAATTACTCCTGCAGACCTCAGGAAAGATTAGCAAACACCCCCTCAGCAGCTGGGAATGGTTATACTTGTGAGCTTTTTACTAATATAACTTAAACTGTGCGTGGCACGCAGTGAAGATGATTTTTTTTTCACTCCTCGCGACACAGTTCTGTAAAAAAAATCTAATTAGGGTTCCACACCCGGCTCACATAAATATTATGGACCAGCAGATTAGATGTACATTCAGTTTAAAAGGTTAAAAATGTGTTAAATGATAAACATGTTATCATTATTATGTGGAACATATCGCGGCAAACCGTGTGGAACCTGATTCATCATGGTTTGTGGGCGAACATAGCAGCTGTAGACTAATTTACAAACACTTTTTATAAAAACAGGTAGTTCGGGTCCTTAAATCGGATTGGCTGAGCTGTTTGTCGAACAGTGACATTATTGACAATAACACACACCTTTGAATGTGTGAAATACATTCATTCATTCATTCATTATCTGACGCTTTATCCTCTATTAGGTTCGTGGGGGGTTCCCCATGCCCATCCAGGGGAGAACGTCTCGGGAGCCGGGCAAACATACCCAGGACAGGACGCCAATCCATCGCTGAGCACGCACTCACTCACTCAAACACACTCTGTATGGGGCAATTTGGAGAACTCAATTGACTTGCTCCATGTTTTTGGACTGTGGGAGGAAACCGGAGAACCCGGAGGAAACCCACGTGGACACGGGGAGAACATGGAAACTCCATCCAGATGGGGATTCGAACCGGGAATCCCTAGTGCTGAGAGGAGAACTATGCCACCGTGCCGCCCCCCGTGACCCTAATATAGGATGAAGCGGAAGATAATGAATGAATTGTATCACCCCCTTATTTTTATTTTAATCATGGTTCTAATCCTGCCTCTCTTGTAAATTCTAGTCCAGCACTTTCCAGTTAATCGGGACTTTCTGATTGGTTAGCTTGCTGTTTCACCTGCTGCCCCAAATTCTTCAGCAAAGTGGCTGAAATTCAGCGATTCCCTTTGATGTGTGTCCTCTAACCATGCCGAATGCAATAACGTTCTTTGGCCAGACTGTGACATTTCTGCTGGCTCATTTCACACAACTGTATCTCCATGGACACCGCGCCTCGCATATTGTGAGCACACCTCAGAGTCTGACCAATCCTCTTTAATGCTACATTAGTCCGGATGCACTGGCAAATTTCAGTCCGGGGAGTTTATCTTAAGGAAATGTAACAATTTAACAAATAAAAGTGTAATCAGTTTGCTCTCGCCTGCTTTTCGGCTGCCGTTGCTGCGTCTACGTATATAGAGATGCTCCATGCTTTTTTTCTGATGATGTGTGCTTGGCTTTGGCAGGTAGCATTTTCTGCCCCATTCGCTTCACTGGTTTGTTTTTAAGCTGCAGGTTTGGAGCCGAAAAGACATTTATTTCTTAAAAGCTTTTATCAGAAACCCTGTGAACCTTGAGGACATGGACTCCACCCAGAAACAAGGATTTTGTATGTGTCATCTGAATGTGAATAGTATGTTATGTCATCAGAGTTTGATATTATGTTTATTGTCTAAAGAAATAATCACGGCAATGATTAACCCTAGGGCGGCACCTCTCACCGCTAGGGATTCTCAGTTCGAATCCCCATCTGGGTGGAGTTTCCATGTTCTCTCCATGTCCGTGTGGGTTTCCTCCGGGTTCTCCGGTTTCCTCCCACAGTCCAAAAGCAGGGATCAAGTCAATTGAATTCTCCAAATTGCCCCATATAGAGTGTGTCTGTGTGAGTGAGTGTGTGTCCAGTGATAGATTGGCGTCCTGTCCTGGGTGTATCTGCCCAGCGCCCGAAACGTTCTCCCCTGGATGGGCATGGGGAACCCCACCGCGACCCTAATAGAGGATAAAGCGGAAGATAATGGATGGATGGATGATTAACCCTATCAAAAACGTCAGAAATCACAAAAACAATACACGATTCCTTATTGTTCATTCATTCATTATCTTCCGCTTTATCCTCTATTAGGGTCGCGGTGGGGTTCCCCATGTCCATCCAGGGGAGAACGTCTCGGGCGCTGGGCAGATACACCCAGGACAGGGCGCCAATCTATCACTGGACCCACACTGACTCACTCACTCACACACACACTCTATATGGGGCAATTTGGAGAATTCAATCGACTTGATCCATGTTTTTGGACTGTGGGAGGAAACTGGAGAACCCGGAAGAAACCCACGCAGACACGGGGAGAACATGGAAACTCCACCCAGATGGGGATTCGAACCGGGAATCCTTTGTACGTAGCATGTTCCCCTCTCAGCGATAGGAATTCTCGGTTCGAATCCCAATCTGGGTGGAGTTTCCATGTTCGCCCCGTGTCCGCGTGGGTTTCCTCCGGGTTTCCTCCCACAGTCCAAAAACATGGATCAAGTCAATTGATTTCTCCAAATTGCCCCATATAGATTGTGTTTGTGTGAGTGAGTGTGTGCCCAGTGATAGATTGGCGCCCTGTCCTGGGTGTATCTGCCCAGCGCCCGAGACGTTCTCCCCTGGATGGGCATGGGGAACCCCCCCCCGCGACCCTAATAGAGGATAAAGTGGAAGATAATGAATGAATGAATGAATACACTGAGCTCTATTTCTATTACATTTTTCTTTTTAAACTACTTCTTGTGTTAGATTCTGCTGCTGAGAAATGTGAATGTCCCTCATTGTGGGACAAATAAAGGATTATCTTATTTATCTTATTTTATCTTATCTTATCTTATTTTATCTTATCTCAGCGTTTGATGCTCGTCTGCGCCAGGCTTTCGCTCTGTTGGTGCAATAGGGTCTTAAATGCCGATGCATATGCCTAAACGCATAATTAGGGTGGAATTTGAATGTGCAGAGGCGAGAAGGTCAGTGCGGTGAGTCACCTGCAGACCACAGAGCTCATTAATGCACACGGTGGCCGGCTGATGGACATCGGTAATTGTGTCGAACTGCGTCCCTTTTGGGGTCAGCGCTTTTCAGAGTCTGAAAAGGTGGGGATTGTCAATAAACGTGTCATCCGGGCTGGTGGAGGACAGCAACGGCAGATGGTCTGTCCCCTGCAGTGTAGTCATCGCAGAGCCCCATCACACATGTGCACAGGGAATTCAGCGGCAGTGGAAAACGGCGCCGTGTACAGATGGGCTCTGTGAGTTGAATGGAAAGGCGTTTTCGTTACAGGAGGTGAGCTGTCAGGTGGCGCTTGGATTTATTTTGTGGCGCTGCCTACAAGGTCCTGTTGCACCGTCGCCAGGGAGACACCGACTCAGGTGTAGGGAAAGGCTTTTTGATGAAATTACAGGGTGGCAGGAGAGCATGTTTATTACATCTACACAATCATGTGCATCCTAAATAAATTGTTTTCCTCTTCGGTGTGATGCGGTGAGGTTCTGTGATAAATGTGGGTAATTTTCGGCGAGAAAGAAGCCGAGACGTTCCTCATTATTTATACCATAATCAAATATTGTGAACGGGATTTAGGTGGCTGATAAACGGGTTATGTCTGCTTATTTATTGACCTTTTTTTTAATAATGGCTATGTTTTGGGATTGGCTTGTTGGTCAGCGGTTCTTTTGGTATCAGATGCATCTGACCGCATCACACACTAAATCACTGCGATCTCCAATTAACGAGAATCAAAAGAATAGTTCATTTTGTTCCCAATACTATAAAGAAAAATGTTCAAATCCCAGCAGCCAGAGTAATTATTATTATTATCCATCCATCCATTATCTCCCGCTTCATCCTCTACTGGGGTCGCGGGGGGGTAGACACATCCAGGACAGGGCGCCAAGCTATCGCTGGACACACACTCACTCACACAGACACACTCTATATGGGGCAATTTGAAGAATTTAATTGACCTTGATCCATGTTTTTGGACTGTGGGAGGAAAGCGGAGAACCCGGAGGAAACCCACACGGACACGGGGAGAACATGGAAAGTCCACCAGATCGGGAATCCCAAGTGCTGAGAGGAGAACATGCTAAACCACTAAGCCACCGTGCCGCCCCACTGTGACATCAAGGACCATATTTAATTGTCGGGTGTGATTTAGTCAGACGGTACATTTGATGATGACGGTTCTCCAAAATTGCCCCATATAGAGTGTGTATGTGTGAGAGAGTGTGTGCCCAGTAATAGATTGCCGCCCTTTGCTGGGTCCAGTGCCCGAAACGTTCTCCCCTGGATGGGCATGGGGAACCCCCCCCCCCCTCCTGCGACCCTAATAGAGGATAAAGTGGAAGATAATGGATGGAAGGGTAATAGGGGTGGCATGGTTGTTTAGTGGTTAGCATGTTCTCTCAGCACTAGGGATTCCTGGTTCGAATCCCAATCTGGGTGGAGTTTCCATGTTCTCCAAGTGTTTCCTCCGGGTTCTCCGGTTTCCTCCCACAGTCCAAAAACATGGATCAAGGTCAATTAAATTCTCCAAAATTGCCCCATATAGAGTGTGTCTGTGTGTGTGAGTGTGTGTCCAGCGATAGATTGGCGTCCTGTCCTGGGTCTATCTGCCCAGCGCCCGAGACTTTCTCCCCTGGCTGGGCATGGGGAACCCCACCGTGACCCTTATGTAGGATAAAGCGGGAGATAAAGGATGGAAGGGTAATAGGGGTGGAATGGTGGTTTAGTGGTCTAGCATGTTCTCCTCTCAGCGCTTGGGATTCCTGGTTCGAATCCCGATCTGGGTGGAGTTTCCATGTTCTCCAAGTGTTCGCGTGGGTTTCCTCCGGGTTCTCCGGTTTCCTCCCACAGTCCAACATGGATCAAGGTCAATGAAATTCTCCAAAATTGCCCCATATAGAGTGTGTCTGTGTGAGTGAGTGTGTGCCCAGTGATAGATTGCCGCCCTGTGCTGGGTGTATTTGCCCAGCGCCCGAGACGTTCTCCCCTGGATGGGCATGGGGACCCCCCCCCCCGCGACCCTAATAGAGGATAAAGCGGAAGATAATGGATGGAAGGGTAATAGGGGTGGCATGGTTGTTTAGTGGTTAGCATGTTCTCTCAGCACTAAGGATTCCTGGTTCGAATCCCAATCTGGGTGGAGTTTCCATGTTCTCCTCGTGTCCGCATGGGTTTCCTCCGGGTTCTCCGGTTTCCTCCCACAGTCCAAAAACATGGATCAAGTCAATTAAATTCTCCAAAATTGCCCCATATAGAGTGTGTCTGTGTGTGTGAGTGTGTGCCCAGCGATAAATTGGCGCCCTGTCCTGGGTGTATCTGCCCAGCGCCCGAAACGTTCTCCCCTGGATGGGCATGGGGAACCCCCCCCCCCCCGTGACCCTAATATAGGATAAAGCGGGAGATAATGGATGGATGGATGGTCACAGTGTAACTGTACTGTATGTTGTACGATGTATATGTCTTGTTAGGTTCTTTAAGGAGTCTAATACATGATGTCGCATTCTTTTAAAGGCATTATATTAATCCAGAGCTCGATTCCCGATTTAGACGCAGAGTAAAGGACTCAGCGCTGGAGCAATAACAGCTCTAAAGCCTGCAATGCTGACACAGTGCAATGTATTTCTGAGTTTGGCTCTTAATACTCGTCTGTATTTCCTCTCAGGTTGTGCCAGCTAATAATCCATATCCTTGGTTATTATTCTTCATGATAATGAAGACATCTGTCAGCTTTGAGCCGAGCAGCTAGTGTTTTTGTGTACTGCCTTCTGCTGCCGAGCCTCTTCCAGGAAGCAATATTGGGCTGCCGTTGGGCATGAAGCCTGCTGAGAGAATGCCACAGTGATGCCAGGAGGGCCCAAACGCTCTCTGCACTGTTTGTCTTTCCCCACATCTTTGAGATTAGAGCAGGATACGAGGATCGTAAACAGTCCTCACACCGACGGGTTTGTCCAGCGTCGGGCATATTGTGCATCATGTTGGACATGTTTGCAAAATGACAAACATGAGACAGGCTGAATGAATGAATACAATTATTACAATTATTACAATAACGTTTCACAATTCCACCTCACGGATTCACAAAACAGAGAATTCTCTGCAGTGTTGGCAGCCTTTTGCAGTTAAACTACTGGGATAGGCTCCAGTACCCTGGTCAATTTTCATTCATTCATTCATTCATTATCTTCCGCTTTATCCTATATTAGGGTTGCAAGGGGGGGGGGTTCCCCATGCCCATCCAGGGGAGAACGTCTCGGGTGCTGGGCAGATACACCCAGGACAGGACGCCAATCCATCGCTGGGCACACACTCACTCACACAGACACTCTATATGGGGCAATTTGGAGAACTCAATGGTCAATTTTAATTAGGATTATAAATAAATTAAATTACATTAAAAAATTATAATAATAATAATGATAGGGGTGGCGGCACGGTGGCTTAGTGGTTAGCACGTTCGCCTCTCAGCACTAGGGATTCCCGGTTCGAATCCCCATCTGGGTGGAGTTTCCATGTTCTCCCCGTGTCCGCGTGGGTTTCCTCCGGGTTCTCCGGTTTCCTCCCACAGTCCAAAAACATGGATCAGGTCAATTGAGTTCTCCAAATTGCCCCCTATAGAGTGTGTTTGTGTGAGAGTGTGTGCCCAGTGATAGATTGGCGCCCTGTCCTGGGTGTATCTGCCCAGCACCCGAGACGTTCTCCCTTGGATGGGCATGGGGAACCCCACCGCGACCCTAATAGAGGATAAAGCGGGAGATAATGAATGAATGAATGAATGAATGATAGGGGTGGCACAGTGGTGTGCTTGCTAGCATGTTCACTCTAAGGGGAGCCAGGTTCGAATCCCAGGGATCTGGATGGAGGTTCTACGTTCTTTTTGTGTCAGTGTAGGTTTTATTTGGGTTCTCTGGTTTTCTTCCACAGTTCGAAAACATGGATTAAAGGTGAATTGGCTGCTTTAAAATAAATGCCTAAATGCAATTTGCCCCTATATAGTGTGTAAGTGTGTGCACAGTGATGGATTGGCACCCTGTCCTGGGTGTATCTGCCCATCACCCAAAACGTTCTCCTCTGGATGGGCATTGGGGTAACCACCCTGCGACTCTAATAGAGTAATGATGATGAGATTTGATGAGATAATAATAATAATAGGCGGCACAGTGGTTTAGTGGTTAGCATGTTCGCCTCTCAGCGCTAGGGATTCCCGGTTCGAATCCCCGTCTGGGTGGAGTCTCATTGTTCTTGCCATGTCCGCGTGGGTTTCCTCCGGGTTCTCCGGTTTCCTCCCACAGTCCAAAAACATGGATAAAGTCAATTGAGTTCTCCAAATTGCGCCATAAAGAGTGTGTGTATGTGAGTGAGTGTGTGTCCAGCGATGGATTGGCGCCCTGTCCTGGGTGTATCTGCCCAGTGCCCGAGATGTTCTCCCCTGGATGGGCATGGGGAACCCCACCGCGACCCTAGTAGAGGATAAAGCGGAAGATAATGAATGAATGAATGAATGAATAATAATAATAATGTTAATATTGTGCATCTCATAAACCTAAGAAAAAGGTTTTTTTTGGTTTGCAAAAGCAATTACAGCAACAAAACCAGCAGAACCAAAAATAAACAAAGACAATATTTCTACTTGGAAGAAAGAAAAAGGTGTGAAGTACTGAGGAGGGTTAGTATGTGAGCTTCAGTAAGATGAGAAGATGTGGAGAGACTTTTGGAGTTTGGAGATGTAGCACTAACTGAGACTTGGCACCAACTGAAGAGGGTTTTATCTCAGGGACGTCAGGACGTCTTGTGCCAGACGATGTGAGAGGACAGTACAGATGAATATTGTTATTTAATCTTTAAACACTGGCATCGGAACAATTGGCAGAGAAAAATAAACTATGTTCCCTATCACTAACCCCCCCCCACTGTTAACTGCTGTGCGCTCAGCTTTGGTTTGGGAGAGTTTTACCACAATTTACCACAATTATACTTTTTTAATCATTTTATTTGATCTATGTATAGTATGACATGCCTGTCTCTTAAACTACTGGGATAGTACCCTTTTTAATTAGGATTATAAAAAATGAACAAATGGTATAATTATAATAATGATAGGGATGGCATAGTGGTGTAGTGGTTAGCATGTTCTCCTCTTAGCCCTGGGGATCCAGGTTCGAATCCTGCTCTGGGTGGAGTTTCCATGTTCTCCCCATGTCCACATGGGTTTCCTCAGGGTTCTCTGGTTTCCTCCCACAGTTCAAAAACAAGGATTCAAGGTGAATTGGCTGCTCTAAATTGCCTTTATATATATATATATATATATATATATATATATATATATAGCATGGTGGCTTAGTGGTTGGCATGTTCTCCTCTCAGCGCTAGGGATTCCCGGTTCGAATCCCCATCTGGGTGGAGTTTCCATGTTCTCCCCGTGTCTGTGTGGGTTTCCTCCGGGTTCTCCGGTTTCCTCCCACAGTCCAAAAACATGAATCAAGTCAATTGAGTTCTCCAAATTGCCCCATATAGAGTGTGTCTGTGTGAGTGAGTGTGTGCCCAGCGATGGATTGGCGCCCTGTCCTGGGTGTATCTGCCCAGCGCCCGAGACGTTCTCCCCTGGACGTATCTCCCGCTTTATCCTCGCGGTGGGGTTCCCCATGGAGGATTAGAATATTTTCCTTCATACTATCCAAACAATTAAACTTACACAATAACCATTTTACAGATTTTGAAGTAACACAATGTTAAAGGAAACACAAAATGATGACACACGACAAACTCATTATTATTACGACTCATAATACTAATAAAAAAAAAATGTAATTGTAAAAATTACTAATAAATAATAATAAAAACTGGTAAATGCCTGTTTTGAGAAATGGCTTTTGCGCTCCATCAGAAGTATCCAGCCTGAGGACCTCATGGCTTCAGGTTTCTTCCTTTACATTAAGACTCGGTGCTTAATCACTGAACTGCTGACCAGAAAGTCCGGATTTGCTCTGGCAAAGTGCCCGTGGTGGGCCCCGGAACGTGCTCTTTAATCATGAGTTGGTCACATTGTATTATGTGACTCTGGATAAGACCATCTGCTAATGCTGTAACTAAATTATTAAGCAGTTCATTATGCTACAGTAAATTAATAAAGCATTTTATAGCATCAATCATAAGTGAGGGCGGCCCGGTGGCCTAGTGGTTTGCACCTCCGCCTCTCAGCACTCGGGATCCAGGTTCGAATCCTGATCTGGGTGGATGAATTGGCTGTTCCCATCCAAATACCCCCATATAGTGTAACAAAGGAGGAAGAGTTAATTGGATCTTTCTTTTGAAATTCCCATTAGCAATATTATTTAGATGTTCTCCTCTCAGCACTAGGGATTCCCGGTTCGATTCCCAATCAGGGTGGAGTTTCCATATTCTCCCGTGTCCCTGTGGGTTTCCTCCGGGTTCTCCGGTTTCCTCCCACAGTCCAAAAACATGGATCAAGTCAATTGAGTTCTCCAAATTGCCCCATATAGAGAGTGTGTGTGAGTGAGTGTGTGTGTGCTCAGTGATAGATTGGCGTCCTGTCCTGGGTGTATCTGCCCAGCGCCCGAAATGTTCTCCCCTGGATGGGCATGGAGAACCCTCCACTACCCTAGTAGAGGATAACGCAGAAGATAATGGATGGATGGACATGTGTAGGATCTTTCTGAAAATGGAGGTTGTACCTTGGGCCGCTTTTTGCACCTATAACAACTTTGACTTCTTTCTGAATCCTTTCTACGTGATTATGGGATGTGTCTGTGGAACATTTCGGCTCATTCATCCAGAAGAGCAATTGTGAAGTCAGACACTTATCCTGGATGAAAGAACCTGGCCTGCAATATCTGGTTTAGTTCATCTCAGAACTCTCTTTGGAGCAGTCTCGGTTCTTGAACACCAAATTCACCCAGTTCCCTCATGCTTTGAAGAACCCTGCATTGTGCACGAGGACAGGACAATCTGAGAGGGAAAAAAAATCGGAAAATTGTTCCCACAAACTTGAAAGCATAAAGTTTTCCAAAAAAGGAAGACAAGGTGATATACACCCCATGACAACAGGACCAAATGAAGCCCTTAAATTCAGTAAATCTTGTGATTTAATCAGGTGTGTGCAAACTTCTGCATAGGATGGTACATTGTGAATATTCATTCATTCATTCATTCATTCATTATCTTCCACTTTATCCTCTATTAGGGTCGCGAGGGGGTTCCCCATGCCCATCCAGGGGAGAACGTTTCGGGTGCTGGGCAGATACACCCAGAACAGGGCGTCAATCTATCGCTGGACACACACTCACTCACACAGACACACTCTATGGGGCAATTTGGAGAACTCAATTGACTTGATCCAAGTTTTTGGACTGTGGGAGGAAACCGGAGAACCTGGAGGAAACCCACGCAGACACGGGGAGAACATGGAAACTCCACCCAGATTGGGATTCGAACCAGGAATCCCTAGTGCTGAGAGGCGAACGTGCTAAACACTAAGCCACCGTGCCGCCCCATTGTGAATATTATTTTCTATTTTATTTTCTTATTAAATCCTAAAGTTAATTAGTAGGTTGTTAGTGATGTCCGTTCTTCCCCGGAAGGAGGGCGGCTACGCGGGAAACGGTGTACGCCGCTCGCGCCTAGTGAGCGCTTCCCGGGCACCGACTACGCGGGGAATAAAGCGTACGTCGGTCCACCGAGTGAAATGCTCCCAAGAACACAACCTGCGTGGAAGTGGTACGCAGCGCGGTACCGTGGTTGAACGCGGAGAAAGAGTCCAGGAGACACCGGGATAAAATCCAAAACCAAATTTATTAAAACTTGGTGACAGGACACCAACAGAACGGGGGGAACCAAACGAACAAACTAACATTTGGGTATCGACCAGAAAACAAAGACGTGAGTCGGAAAGAGGGAATACGGAAACTAAATAGAAAACTACCCAATCACGTGCACAAAAACAAACCAATCACCCAACGGAGTCCATGAATCACCCAAATGAGGGACAGGGGGCACCTGTGACATAGGTGGAGTCACTTAATAAATGATAGGTTGCTATTATGAGATGTGCTGGATCTGAAGTCACCGTAAAGAGTGTTTCATGATTTTTAACTTTAACTAAAATTCAATGCCAACGTTAACTGTTACTGTATTTCAAAAACCCACCAAATGAGTCTGACATCTGATTTTTTGATCCCTGATCACTTCTGCAGGTCACCACGTCACCACGTCATCTAATGAAGATGAGGAGCGGTTCAGTCCAGGACAGCCCCGCTGCATCGGCTGCATTATCAGCTCTACAGTGAGGGATAACACATTTTCCAGGTGTGTATCCCATAAAGCCTTTGGTTCCTCTGGGAAGAGCTGTCACTGTAATCAGATCAAACCTTCACGTGACAAGAGTCTTTACCTCCCTGCTGTCTGGCTTTCATTGTTCATCCATGTGCACCACATGCCCCGTGTGGCCAGACTCACAGAAGACATTTTGGCACAATGTCTGTCAGCACGTGATGTTGGACTGCAGTGTCACTCTGCGGACTAATAGTCATAACATACAGAATATATATTCATTCATTCATTCATTCATTATCTCCCGCTTTATCCTCTATTAGGGTCGCGGGAGGGGGGGGGGTTCCCCATGCCCATCCAGGGGAGAACGTCTCGGGCGCTGGGCAGATAGACCCAGGACAGGGCACCAATCCATCGCTGGGCACACACTCACTCACACAGACACGCTCTATATGGGGCAATTTTGAGAATTCAATCAACTTGATCCATGTTTTTGGACTGTGGGAGGAAACCGGAGAACCCGGAGGAAACCCATGCGGACACGGGGAGAACATGGAAACTCCACCCAGATGAGAATTCGAACCGAGAATCCCTAGTGCTGAGAGGAGAACATGTTAAACACTAAGCCACCGTGCCGTGCAGAATATATATATATATATATATATATATATATATATATATATATATATATATATATATATATATATATATATATATATATATATATATATATATATATATATATATATATATTGCTAGGGTCGTGGGGGGGGGGGGGTTCCCCATGCCTATCCATAGGAGAACTTTTCGGGTGCTGGGCAGATACACCCAGGAAAGGGCAATAGATATATTTAAAATATATTATATTTAATTTAAAAATGCATTACTAACAGATTTGGGAAGATCATTCCACCTTGTAGCCGCAGTGGAATGAGAATTAGCCCCACGGGAAGGTTACATCACGTTTTACATCAAAAACTTAAGTTTTTGAGTAAAGTTAAAGTGGGGGGTGGGGAAGGGGCAGATCCAGAGATTGCCCTGTAGGCCAAAATTGCCTTGTACTTGTACAAGTGCCTTGTACTGAATGCGGGCAGCTACAGGGAACCAATGAGTGAGATGAATAATGGAGTGACCTGAGGTTGCAAGAATGCAAGAACAACTCACAAAGTGAGAAAAACTGCCCACATTCCTGAATTATAAATTGACGTTCCCCACTGAACTGTCGGTAATGGGTAATCAATGTATTTATAGAACGGCCTTAAAGCTTTTACGACGAAATGCATCTGTAAGCACGCAACAGATGTAGAAACGTAGATCTGTATAGCTCAAGGTCCTGTTTCTAATATATTATATGATAATATCTGTATATATATATATATATATATATATATATATATATATATATATCTATATATATATATGTGTGTGTATGTGTATATCTATCTATATATATATATATATATATATATATATATATATATATATATATATATATATATATATATATATATATATTCATTCATTCACATTTCGGGCGCTGGGCAGTTATACCCAGGACAGGGTGCGCCAATCTATCGCTGGGCACACACGCTCTCACAAAGACACACTCTATATGGGGCAATTTGGAGAACTCAATTGACTTGATCCATGTTTTTGGACTCTGGGAGGAAACCAGAGAACCCGGAGGAAACCCACGCGGACACGGGGAGGACATGGAAACTCCACCCAGATGGGGATTCGAACCGGGAATCCCTAGTGCTGAGAGGAGAACATGCTAACCACTAAGCCACCGTGCCGCCCTATATATATATATATATATCTATATATATATATATCTGTTTGTTACAAGCTAATGTACAAAGGTTCTAAACATAAAAAGGCAAAATGCTTTAAACTCTCGTCAGCCTCTAGTCAGTAAAAGCCATGCTCTGTATTTCTAGTATGAACAGTCAGTATGTACTCCATGTGGACTCATTTCTGTACGTCCCTGACAACATGGATGGAAAACTCATTAGCATGAAATTCCCTTGTGACAGCCTAAGGGCCGCCGCTGGGTCAGTCAATAAATGTCATTTTAGAATATGCAACAGAGTAATGTAAATCCAGCATGACGTCCACTGCATTACCATCAAACCTTAGAATTAGAATTATGCACACATGATAATAAATCAAATGCTTTACTATTGTGAAATATCATTGCAAAGGCTGTATTTTGATAACAGATGTGTATTTCCTTCTCTCTTTACTTTTTTCTCTCTATTAAACAGCAAAATATTATTGATCCAACAATTCACAAAGGTTTCCTATTCATTATTCAGTACATTCTATTGATTTGGAATTCTTGTTTGTAATAATGATCCATATGTAAAGAGATTTGTAAGTGTAAGGCCTGTCATCCCTCGGCTGGTGGAGATGAGTGAGATGAGTGAGATGGTGTGGTGGTGTGGCTGTGGGTTCAGGTGGTCCGGAGGGAGTGATGGATGACTGAACTAATCGAGTAGCTGAGAGGCCCAGAGGTAGGAAAGGCTGAAGGTAGAAAAAAGCAGCAGAGCTGAAAATCAAGGTTCTGATGGCTTGGGGGACGTGGTGTGAACTTTTGGGCTTCTAAGACTGCCAGGTGTCAGTGCAGGTGAGAGATCTGAGAAAAACAGACTGATTTTAATGAATTCATTTCTCCACCTCAGAGACACTGCTGGGATAGGAATAAGGCACCAACCAAATAATACCTGCTCTGTGGAGGTACTGTTGGGGTTCTGAACATTAGAACAGAGTACACAGTATGTACTGTAGAACACTAACAGATGGACTACAGTCTGGAATTGTAGAACTACAAAGTCCATCTTTACTGAAAGTGGAACTGAGAACATGGACAATAAGTGGAGCAAACAGGGTGTGTGTATATATATATATATATAGGCGGCATGGTGGCTTAGTGGTTAGCACGTTCTCCTCTCAGCACTAGGGATTCCCGGTTCGAATCCCCATCTGGGTGGAGTTTCCATGTTCTTCCCGTCCTCCCACAGTCCAAAAACATGGATCAAGTCGATTGAATTCTCAAAATTGCCCCATATAGAGTGTGTCTGTGTGAGTGAGTGTGTGCCCAGCGATGGATTGGCGTCCTGTCCTGGGTCTATCTGCCCAGCGCCTGAGACGTTCTCCCCTGGATGGGCATGGGGAACCTCCACTGGCGACCCTAATAGAGGATAAAGCGGGAGATAATGAATGAATGAATGAATGAATATTTATATATATATACATCCATTATCTTCCGCTTTATCCTCTATTAGGGTCGCGGTGGGGTTCCCCATGCCCATCCAGGGGAGACCGTTTCGGGCGTTGGGCAGATAGACCCAGGACAGGGCGCCAATCTGTGGGAGGAAACACACACTATATAGAGAAACCCTTGGAGGAAACCGGAGAACCCGGATGCGGGACACGGGGAGAACATGGAAACTCCACCCAGATGGGGATTCGAACCGGGAATCCCTAGCGCTGAGAGGAGAACATGCCAACCACTAAGCCACCGTGTCGCCCCTATATATATATATATACACACATTTCCACAATTATTATTATCTCCCCCTTTGTCCTCTATTAGGGTTGCGGTGGGGTTCCCCATGCCCATCCAGGGGAGAACGTCTCGGGCATTGGGAAGATAGACCCAGGACAGGGCGCCAATCCATCGCTGGTCACACACTCACTCACACACACACTCTATATGGGGCAATTTGGAGAACTCAATTGACTTGATCCATGTTTTTGGACTGTGGGAGGAAACCGGAGAACCCAGAGGAAACCCATGCGGACACGGGGAGAACATGGAAACTCCACCCAGATGAGGATTCAAACCGAGAATCCCTAGAGAATCCCTAGTCTGCCCCAAATTGCCCCTATATTGTGTGTGTCTTTGTGTGAATGTGTGCCCAGCGACGGATTGGCGCCCTGTCCAGGGTCTATCCACCCCAGCGCCTAAAACATTCCCCCCTGGATGAGCATGAGGGTGAAAAAAAAACAAAGTCAGCCATCTCTCACATTGTGCAATGCACACATTACCTTTCATAAGATTCCTGCGGCTCCATTACAGCAGGACTCGTAACTCTGTCTCGCATGGAGAGAACGAACCCTAATCACAGAATTTAAAGTGAGACATCATCAAGAGGAAGCCGTTAAATAATGAATGCCTACTTCACAGAGCAAATGAAAAATTCATGTATCGATGGAGGGGTGTGGAAGCGACTGTTTGTAACAAAGCATTCAGGATAAACACAACTCACCGAAAGGCTAAGAGGCTGAAGTGGAATCATAAACAGCCGTGTGTAAGCACTCCTACAGTGCCTGAGCAGTGGCATCATCTGAGCTACAACCAAACGCTCAGCTTACATCAGCCGGTTCCTCATATTAGTAGCGCAAAGCATCGTTCCGTCCTCGCGTGGCATCCCGGAAGGCGGAGGTTCTTTGCTGATAGCGTTAGCTGATGTAATGGTTTGGCCACTTGGCTCAGCGATGGGCTTCCCTTGCCAGCCTTCTCTATCGGATTGCTTGGATAATGAAAAGGGTTCGGAGACGAGGTGAGACAGTTCCTCCAATAATGCAGCTGTTCCTAAAGTGTATCGACTTCAAGTGTCTGTCCAAAAGAAAAGAAAAGCATAAAACCCAATGGAAGACGGAGTTCGGGTCATGCTTACTTTGCACATACTGTAACTACAGCTGGTGGCTTAGTGGTTAGCACGTTCTCCTCTCAGCATTAGGGATTCCCGGTTCGAATCCCAATCTGGGTGGAGTTTCCATGTTCTCCAAGTGTCTGCGTGGGTTTCCTCCGGGTTCTCCGGTTTCCTCCCACAGTCCAAAAACATGGATCAAGGTCAATTGAGTTCTCCAAATTGAGTGTGTTTGTGTGAGTGAGTGTGTGCCCAGTGATAGATTGGCGTCCTGTCCTGGGTGTATCTGCCCAGCGCCCGAGACGTTCTCCTCTGGATGGGCATGGAGAACCCCCCCCCCCACGATCCTAGTAGAGGATAAAGCAGAAGATAATGGATGGATGGAAGGGTAATAGGGGTGGCATGGTGGTTTAGTGGTTAGCATGTTTTCCTCTCACAGCACTAGGGATTCCCGGTTCAAATCCCAATCTGGGTTGAGTTTCCATGTTCTCCCCGTGTCCGCGTGGGTTTCTTCCGGGTTCTCCGGTTTCCTCCCACAGTCCAAAAACATGGATCAAGGTCAATTCCCATCTGGGTGGAGTTTCCATGTTCTCCCCATGTCCACGTGGGTTTCCTCCGGGTTCTCCGGTTTCCTCCCACAGCCCAAAACCATTGATCAAGTCAATTGAGTTCTCCAAATTGCCCCATATAGAGTGTGTCTGTGTGAGTGAGTGTGTGCCCAGCGATAGATTGGCGCCCTGTCCTGGGTGTCCCTGCTCAGCTCCCGAGACATTCTCCCCAGGATGGGCATGGGGAAACCCCCCCCCCCCCCACCCCCGCGACCCAAATAGAGGATAAAGCGGAAGATAATGAATGGATGGAACTTTTACAATTCCACTTATTATGGATTGTAACGGAGTTCCCCAGGAAGGGTGGAGTTTCCATGTTCTCCCTGTGCCCGCGTGGGTTTCCTCCGGGTTCTCCGGTTTCCTCCCACAGTCCAAAAACATGGATCAAGTCAATTGAGTTCTCCAAATTGCCCCATATAGAGTGTGTATGTGTGAGTGAGTGTGTGCCCAGCGATGGATTGGCGCCCTGTCCTGGGTGTCCCGAGACGTTCTCCCCTGGATGGGCATGGAGAACCCCCACCGCGACCCTAATAGAGGATAAAGCAGAAGATAATGGATGGATGGATGGATGGATGGATGTAACTCCAGCTCTCTGAAACAGAGGCCTGGGTCTCGTTAAACCCACCCCGTTAATGTGGCATTCAGTCCAACAGCGCGGCTGATCAAACGCGGTGAGGAAGTGTAATTAGGTGAGCATCTGGTGCAATGTGTCATGCTCAGATAATAAAGATAAATGGTGTGGTCCTGCAACATGAGGAACATGGCATTTCCTCTCATCGCTGGATATCTCAAAGGCTGCACATTTGGAAATCAGCCTTAAGATGAAGATCAAATGTAAGATGTATAATCATTACAGCTCTCCGAAGCTCCGGTGTTCTTAACACCGCAAAGGTGTCTCAGCTCTCAGCTGGTGGAATCAATTCAGCACCACCACCAAGATACGGCTGGTCTGGAACCAGGAATCTGTGGCGATAAGGGCTTGGGGCCATGTTATTTCATTGCCATGGCAACAACTATAGAAGCCATCATTTTACAAAAAAAAAAAAAAAAAAGTAATAATGGGGATGGAGGTTGGGGGTTGAAAAAAAATGGATATTGTAACCTTGAAACAAAGGCAAAGCCGAGCTGCAGCCCAGGGCCTCAGATCCTGATCACTTAAGCCCAAAAATGTGAAAAAAACCCACATATGGAATCGTCTTTAAAATATTCTTTGGGCCATGTAAAGCAATATGCGCCCCCTTCACAGGGGCCTTTTTTGTTGGCATGGTAACAGCAATATCTGAAGGGAGGAGTTGAATGAATTAAGGTTAATAACATAAAGCGTAGTTTGTTATTGAAGCGATTTATTTGGTGGGATGTATGGACGTCTTTGCCGCAGTACAGACCTCAGGGTTAAACTCCATTATCACCAAAGTAATCTCGTCCTCGTTTACCCAAAAAAATATAAATAATAATTAATAATATCGGCGGCACGGTGGCTTAGTGGTCAGCACGTTCGCCTCTCAGCACTAGGGATTTCCGGTTCGAACCCCAATCTGGGTGGAGTTTCCATGTTCTCCCCGTGTCCCCGTGGGTTTCCTCCGGGTTCTCCGGTTTCCTCCCACAGTCCAAAAACATGGATCAAGTTAATTGAGTTCTCCAAATTGCCCCATATAGAGTGTGTTTGAGTGTGTGAGTGTGTACCCAGCGATGGATTGGCGCCCTGTCCTGGGTGTATCTGCCCAGCGCCCGAGACGTTCTCCCCTGGATGGGCATGGGGAACCCCACCGTGACCCTAATAGAGGATAAAGCGGGAGATAATGAATGAATGAATTAATTAATTAATAATATCAAAATATGTAATTGGGGTGTCACGGTGGCTCTCCTCTCAGTGCAAGGGATTCCTGGTTGGAATAACAATCTGGGTGGAGTTTCCTTGTTCTCCCCGTGTCCGCGTGGGTTTCCTCCGGGTTCTCCGGTTTCCTCCCACAGTCCAAAAACATGGATCAAGTCAATTGAGTTCTCAAAATTGCCCCATATAGAGTGTGTCTGTGTGAGTGAGTGTGTGCCCAGTGATAGATTGGCGTCCTGTCCTGGGTGTATCTGCCCAGCGCCTGAAACGTTCTCCCCTGGATGGACATGGGAACCCCCCCCTCCGCCCATGACCCTAATAGAGGAAAAAATGGAAGATTTTTGGCATGGATGGATGGATGGATGAGGGGGAAGGGTTCCTCATGTTCATCCAGGGGAGAACGTTTCGGGCACTGGGCAGATACACCCAGGACAAGGCGCCAATCTATCACTGGGCACACACTCACTCACACAAACACACTCTATATGGGGCAATTTGGAGAATTCAATTGACTTGATCCATGTTTTTGGACTGTGGGAGGAAACCGGAGAACCCGGAGGAAACCCACACGGACACGGGGAGAACATGAAAACTCCACCCAGATTGGGATTCCAACCAGGAATCCCTAGCACAGAGTCACAGACAATATATTTCACATATTACAATAGGGGCAATTTAAAGCAGCCAATTTTCATATTTTTGGACTTTGGGAAGAAACTGGAGAACCCGAAGTAAACCCACATAGAACATATATAATATGTGTGTGTCTGTGTGAGTGAGTGTGCCCTATAGATTGCCCCCCTGTCCTGGGTGTATCCACCCAGCACCCGAAATGTTCTCCCCTGGATCTGCATGGGGAACCCCCTCACCGTGACCTCACCAGAGGATAAAGCAGAACATGATAGATGGATTGACGCCATTGACGTTGCTTTATGACGTCGTTATCAAGCTGCTGTCTCGTTATGTTAACATCGTAATAACAATCGTTCGAAACAATGGTGGGCCCTAAAACGTAACATCCAAACGATTTACACACACAAACCTTTTTAAGTCCAAAACAAAGGACATCTAGTGAAAGGAGGCCATATGGTTGCCCCATGTGCGCAAAATTCCTCTAAACAACAGACATAGACTTTCACGTAAATACCGATGACCTTTAACGGCTAGTCCAAACAGCCTAATTGGACGATTTCGCCGACGTCGCATATTTAGCTATGAGTAGAAAACCATCTTTATTTGGTTCCGCGGAATAACAAGCAGGAAATAGTCGTTTACTCTTGAACTAAAAGCTTTAATAGAAATTTCTTGGTATGGGTTAGAGGGTCCTGTTTAATCTTCACGGGAGTGAATTCTAATTAGCTGACGAACCGAGGCTGCTGCTGCTGCTTGGCAGTAACCGCTGTACTTTCAGTGTAGATGTTAAAACAGCACTGTGTATCGATGTCGATCATTTGCGTGATTAATCTCACGTCTATAACGATCTATAACGAGTTTTTACAGTCGCATACGTTCTGCGGAAAAGCAAAATAAAGTAATGAGTGTTTCATTTAGAAACAAACAGCAATTGGTGCCTGAAGAGGTTCTTGGACGTGAGAATGACCACATTATTCATTCATTCATTATCTCCCGCTTTATCCTCTATTAGGGTTGCGGTGGGGTTCCTCATGCCCATCCAGGGAAGAACGTCTCGGGCGCTGGGCAGATACACCCAGGACAGGGCGCCAATCCATCGCTGGGCACACACTCACTCACTCAAACACACTCTACATGGGGCAGTTTTGAGAATTCAATTGACTTGATCCATGTTTTTGGACTGTGGGAGGAAACCGGAGAACCCGGAGGAAACCCACGCAGACACGGGGAGAACATGGAAACTCCACCCAGATGGGAATTCGAACCGTGCCGCAATGACCACATTAGCGGCAGGAAATTTGTTATACCTCCAAATGAACTACACCAGCCCCATTTGTACCATTTAAGTTTATTATTTATATACATTTATAACACAGGGCGGCACGGTGGCTTAGTGGTTGGCATGTTCTCCTCTCAGCGCTAGGGATTCCTGGTTGGAATCCCCATCTGGGTGGAGTTTCCATGTTCTCCCCGTGTCCACGTGGGTTTCCTCCAGGTTCTCTGGTTTCCTCCCACAGTCCAAAAACATGGATCAAGTCAATTGAGTTCTCCAAATTGCCCCATATAGAGTGTGTCTGTGTGAGTGAGTGTGTGTCCAGTGATGGATTGGCGCCCTGTCCTGGGTGTATCTGCCCAGCGCCCGAGACGTTCTCCCCTGGATGGGCATGGGAAACCCCACCGCAACCCTAATAGAGGACAAAGCAGAAGATAATGAATGAATGAATAACACAGGGCGGCACGGTAGCTTAGTGTTTAGCATGTTCTCCTCTCAGCGCTAGAGATTCCTGGTTGGAATCCCAATCTGGGTGGAGTTTCCATGTTCTCCCCGTGTCCGCGTGGGTTTCCTCTGGGTTCTCTGGTTTCCTCCCACAGCCCAAAAACATGGACCATGGTCAATTGAATTCTCCAAATTGCCCCATATAGAGTGTGTATGTGTGTGAGTGTGTGCCCAGCGATAGATTGGCGCCCTGTCCTGGGGGTATCTGCCCAGTGCCCCCCCCCCCCCGCGACCCTAATAGAGGATAAAGTTGAAGATAATGGATGGATATATCACACCATCTCGAAGCACCTTTACAGTGTTTTGTGTCTGAGCCCCCAATAGAAAGCCAAAACATGTCCACCTCTCTGCACTGGGGTCCAGAATCCTGATCTGGGTGGAGTTGCCATGTTTTCTTGCCTCCCACAGTCCAATATTATGGCGTCAATGATAATTGGCTGCTTTGAATGTTGGAAAATTGATGGATGGGCTCCCTGTCCTGAGTGTATTCACCTGGATGGCATGAGGAATCCCCGTTCCTGCAGCCATAGTAGAGGATTAAGTGGATGATATTGAGATGAGACGTACAGTAACAACCCCATGTCTTCATTTTGCTGGGGTAACTGTACGGAAGCATTAAAATGTGCAGCGCAGTGCAGTCAGCTTTCAGAACCTGGATTATGAAATGCTGTTAGAGTCTATTACCGTCAGATCATGACCACATGACGTTGAATGGCTGGTTTAAACCCAGGACTTGCATTTGCACAAAATTGAATTTCCCTGTAATGCCAGATTCATTAGTACCTTGTTAAAACACAATACACCGTGTCACTGTAAATTACTGCCACTGCTGTACTGAGAAGCATTACGTTCCATGTTGGTTCTAAGGTGGATGCATTCATGGTTTCCTCCAGGTTCTCCGGTTTCCTCCTACAGTCCAAAAACATGGATCAAGGTCAACTGAATGCTCCAAATTGCCCCATATAGATTAGCACTCTCCCCTGGGTGGGGCATAGGGAATCCCCCTGCAAACTCTGGTAGATTAAGTGGAAGATAATGGATGGACAAATAGACTTAAGATGTTATTTTTTGCAGTGTTTGGCCTCGGGGGTGGGTTTGCTGGCAGTGGATGAAAAATGCAGCTGGTTATTTATATTTTGTTCGACATATTTATGTTTGATTTCAAACAGTTTGAAACGCTTTTATTAAGTTTGGTATTGATATTAAGTTTGGTATTAGTATTGAATTTGGTATTGTTATTAAGTTTGGTATTGGTATTAAGTTTGGTATTAGTATTGAGTTTGGTATTAGTATTAAGTTTGCTATTGGTATTAAGTTTGGTATTGGTATTAAGTTTGCTATTGGTATTAAGTTTGCTATTGGTATTAAGTTTGCTATTGGGATTAGGTTTGGTATTGTTATTAAGTTTGCTATTGGTATTAAGTTTGCTATTGGTATTAAGTTTGCTATTGGTATTAAGTTTGGTATTAGTATTAAGTTTGGTATTGGTATTAAGTTTGCTATTGGTATTAAGTTTGCTATTGGTATTAAGTTTGGTATTGTTATTAATTTGGTATTGGTATTAAGTTTGCTATTGGTATTAAGTTTGGTATTGGTATTAAGTTTGGTATTAGTATTAAGTTTGGTATTGGTATTGAGTTTGGTATTAGTATTAAGTTTGGTATTAGTATTGAATTTGGTATTGTTATTAAGTTTGGTATTGGTATTGAGTTTGGTATTAGTATTGAGTTTGGTATTAGTATTAAGTTTGGTATTGGTATTATGTTTGGTATTAGTATTAAGTTTGGTATTGGTATTAAGTTTGGTATTGAGTTTGGTATTAAGTGTGGTAAACACGCCGTTTTTCAATACCATGGAACATCCATCCATCCATGCATTATCCTCCGCTTTATCCTCTACTAGGGTCTCGGTGGGGTTCCCCATGCCCGTCCAGGGGAGAATGTCTCGGGCATTGGGCAGATACACCCAGGACAGGGCACCAGTCCATCGCTGGCTACACACTCACTCACACATACACACTCTATATGGGGCAATTTGGAGAACTCAATTGACTTGATCCATGTTTTTGGACTGTGGGAGGAAACTGGAGAACCTGGAGGAAACCCACGCAGACACGGGGAGAACATGGAAACTCCACGCAGATTGGGATTCGAACCGGGAATCCCTAGTGCTAAGAGGAGAACATGGTAACCACTAAAGCCACCGCGCCGCCCTCCATGGAACAAACAATGAAAATAGTCGCTACAAATGTGTTGGATGTCTTGAATATTAGGTGTAGTTTTTAAAATACCTTCACTATTTACTCTATGCAACTGTCTAAAATTCATTATCTTCTGCTTTATCCTCTATAAGGGTCTCTGGGGGGTTCCTCATGCCCATCCAGGGGAGATTGTTTCGGGCGCTGGGCAGATACACCCAGGACAGGGCGCCAATCCATCACTGGGCACACACTCACACAGACAGACACACACACTCTAAATGGGGCAATTTGGAGAACTCAATTGACTTGATCCATGTTTTTGGACTGTGGGAGGAAACCGGAGAACCCGGAGGAAACCCACGCGGACACGGGGAGAACATGGAAACTCCACCCAGATGGGGATTGAAACCGGGATTCCCTAGTGCTGAGAGGAGAACATGCTAAACACTAAGCCACCGTGCCGTCCCAGTCTAAAATTATTACTAATTATTTCTCTCAGTCGCTCGTTATTTCTCTTTCCGCTTCGTTTACTCACATTTTTACTTAATAACTGTCAGCCCTGACACGTCCCAACACTCATTCAGAGATGCAGATCTTCAGATTCAGAACAGCTGGTTGTAGCTGGAATAAAAAAACACACGTTAATACAGCGACCACAAGCGGAATTAAATTGCTCAGCCATTTTTTTCGAAACCTATTTTTCATCCCGATGTTTGTAAAGCACTTTAAATGAGCCCTTGGCGTGAATCATGCTTCATGTGAACTTTTCCACGGCGCAGCCGAGTGACAGTTGCCATGTTAATGAGGGCTTTTGGGTGGATGCTTTGGAACTTGTTTTCCGCTGCGTGACAAGTTGATTTGTGTGGCACATGTCATAATCTCAAGCGTAATGCTCTGCGCTTTCAGGCTTTCTGCTATCGAACAGATCATGTGGTCTCTCTCGTGACTGACACACTGATGTTCCATATGACATCCATCCTGCTCGGCTCCGTTGGATGGAACGTGTAATAATAGCCTTTCTGGAAACGACGCCTGAAGAGGAGTCATGAATCACGGCTGACGTTTGTGTTTTCGGTATACTTACAGAGTAGTTCTGTAAGCCGATTGTAATTTTGATTTGTAGTTTGCGTGCCCTTTATTTCAGAGCCATGTTAATACTTAGCTCGGCGTTATCTTTCCGTTATACAGAATGCCATCGAGGCTGGAGGCTGGGCTTGGAAGTGACTGTTGCATCGATTTAGTTCCATCCATCCATTATCTTCTGCTTTATCCTCTGTTAGGGTCGCGGGGGGGGGGGGGGGGGGGGGTTCCCCATGCCCATCCAGGGGAGAACGTTTCGGGTGCTGGGATAGACCCAGGACAGATAGACCCAGGACAGGGCACCAATCTATCACTGGGCACACACTCACTCACACAGACACACTCTATATGGGGCAATTTGGAGAATTCAATTGACTTGATCCATGTTTTTGGACTGTGGTATTAAGTTTGGTATTAAATTTGCTATTGGTATTAAGTTTGGTATTGGTATTAAGTTTGCTATTGGTATTGAGTTTGGTATTGGTATTAAGTTTGCTATTGGTATTGAGTTTGGTATTGGTATTAAGTTTGCTATTGGTATTGAGTTTGGTATTGTTAATAAGTTTGCTATTGGTATTAAGTTTGGTATTAGTATTAAGTTTGGTATTAGTATTAAGTTTGCTATTGGTATTAAGTTTGGTATTAGTATTAAGTTTGGTATTGGTATTAAGTTTGCTATTGGTATTGAGTTTGGTATTGTTAATAAGTTTGCTATTGGTATTAAGTTTGGTATTAGTATTAAGTTTGGTATTAGTATTAAGTTTGCTATTGGTATTAAGTTTGGTATTAGTATTAAGTTTGGTATTAGTATTAAGTTTGGTATTAGTATTAAATTTGGTATTAGTATTAAGTTTGCTAATGGTATTAAGTTTGCTAATGGTATTAAGTTTGCTATTGGTATTAAGTTTGCTATTGGTATTAAGTTTGCTATTGGTATTAAGTTTGCTATTGGTATTAAGTTTAGTATTAGTATTAAGTTTGGTATTGGTATTAAGTTTGGTATTAGTATTGAGTTTGGTATTGGTATTAAGTTTGGTATTAGTATTAAGTTTGGTATTAGTATTAAGTTTGCTATTAGTATTAAGTTTGGTATTGGTATTAAGTTTGGTATTAGTATTAAGTTTGCTATTGGTATTAAGTTTGCTATTGGTATTAAGTTTGGTATTAGTATTAAGTTTGGTATTGGTATTAAGTTTGCTATTGGTATTAAGTTTGGTATTAGTATTAAATTTGGTATTAGTATTAAGTTTGCTAATGGTATTAAGTTTGCTAATGGTATTAAGTTTGCTATTGGTATTAAGTTTGCTATTGGTATTAAGTTTAGTATTAGTATTAAGTTTGGTATTGGTATTAAGTTTGGTATTAGTATTGAGTTTGGTATTGGTATTAAGTTTGGTATTAGTATTAAGTTTGGTATTAGTATTAAGTTTGGTATTAGTATTAAGTTTGGTATTGGTATTAAGTTTGGTATTAGTATTAAGTTTGCTATTGGTATTAAGTTTGCTATTGGTATTAAGTTTGGTATTAGTATTAAGTTTGGTATTGGTATTAAGTTTGCTATTGGTATTGGTATTAGTATTAAGTTTGCAATTGGTATTAATTTTGCTATTGGTATTAAGTTTGGTATTAGTATTAAGTTTGGTATTGGTATTAAGTTTGCTATTGGTATTAAGTTTGCAGTTTGCAGTTTGTCCTGGGCAGATAGACCCAGGACAGGGCGCCAATCTATTGCTGGGCACACACTCACTCACACAGACACACTCTATATGGGGCAATTTGGAGAACTCAATTGACTTGATCCATGTTTTTGGACTGTGGGAGGAAACCGGAGAACCCGGAGGAAACCCACGCAGACACGGGGAGAACATGGAAACTCCACCCAGATGGGGATTCGAAGCGGGAATCCCTAGTGCTGAGAGGAGAACATGCCAACCACTAAGCCACCGTGCCACGCATCGATTTGTTTCTCGCTGGAAAGCTGAGCATCAGAGCAGTTAACATGCATGCTTGCATATCTGCACACACACACACACACACACATGCACACACACACACACACACACACTCACCTGATGTTAATCTCCTTAATTGAGTGTGTGAGCCAGCTACAGTTTGGGTGGAGGAGGGGCAGGAACGTAGGAAGGGTGGTAAATTGATTAGGGATGTGGAGATCACACGGCTCTCATGGTAGCGTTTCCATTTACTCGGGGCGTGTGCCAGTTTTCCTTTATCAGTCGCGGGTTTTTGGGTCGTTTTGTCTGTTAAAAGCTTTTCATTTTGCTTTCAAGGAACCACGAGGAAGGAATGATGTCTTTTTATGAATTTGCATACCAAGTTTGGGCTTCTGGAGTCTTTTAAACTTCTGCTTTATGCCTAAACTTTAAGCTCCATTTCTCTATCGAGAGCTTTCACCAATCCATGACTCAGTGGAGCTCCCAATCTACCAATATCGATCTTCACTGATTGCATTCTGGGGAACTCTCTTACAATCCATAATAAGTGGAATTGTAAAAGTTCCATCCATTCATTATCTTCTGCTTTATCTTCTACTAGGGTCGCGGGGGGGGGGGGGGTTCCCCATGCCCATCCAGTGGAGAACATTTTGGGACGCCATTTTAGGCCAAAAATACATTCAGCCATTCACACCCAGGGGCGGCAGCACGGTGGCTTAGTGTTTAGCACGTTCTCCTCTCAGCGCTAGGGATTCCCGGTGCGAATCCCAATCTGGGTGGAGTTTCCATGTTCTCCCCGTGTCTGCGTGGGTTTCCTCCGGGTTCTCCGGTTTCCTCCCACAGTCCAAAAACATGGATCAAGTCAATTGAGTTTTCCAAATTGCCCCATATAGAATGTGTTTGTGTGAGTGAGTGTATGCCCAGCGATGGATTGGCGTCCTGTCCTGGGTGTATCTACCCAGCGCCCGAAACTTTCTCCCCTGGATGGGCGTGGGGAACCCCCCCGCGACCCTAATATAGGATAAAGAGGAAGATAATGGATGGAGTTCTTCTCTCAGCGTTAGGGATTCCCGGTTCGAATCCCAATCCCAATCAATCACACCCAGGGGTGGCGGCACAGTGGCTTAGTGTTTAGCACGTTCTCCTCTCAGCACTAGGGATTCCCGGTTCGAATCCCAATCTGGGTGGAGTTTCCAAGTTCTCCCCATGTCGGCGTGGGTTTCCTCTGGGTTCTCCGGTTTCCTCCCACAGTCCAAAAAAATGGATGAGTGTGTATCCAAAAACATGAGTGTGTATCCAGTGATAGATTGGCACCCTGTCCTGGGTGTATCTGCCCAGCGCACGAAACGTTCTCCCCTGAATGGGCATGGGGAACCCCCCCCCCTGCGACCCTAATAGAGGATAAAGCAGAAGATAATGGATGGATGGATGGACACCCAGGAATGTTTTAATTTTCCCTTTCACATTAAATTTATTTGGGTAGAAACACAGGTTTCGGAGTTCAAACCATCCACACAACGTAAACCTGCATTGTGTTTCGTGTTGGTTTCTTATTCAATTGCAAAGTGTGATGAAGACGAGTGGGAGGTATTGTTCCCGGTCCATTATGATTATTAATGTGAGCATATTTCTGACAGTCTGCAATAGGGAGGCAGGTAAACAACTCACTCATGACCTTTCCTCAGGGCCAGCGGTCCGTTTATGGGGCACTAAATTGACAGCCCACATGAGCGGGTTTTGTTGGAGAACAGACCTCTCCCCAGCGATCGGCCTTGGCTGTCATTCAGAGCCTTTTCTGTTGTCCCTCCCAGTCTTATCTCACTGATGGAACCCTGTGGGAGGGCCATGTGCAGTTCAAATACGTAGTGAGAGGACTCTGTAATTAGAGTCTCTGCATCTATGCCGTCACTATAGGAGCAAACCGGCATTGAGAGCGGGGACAGGCAAACGGGCCCGAGAAAAAAAGACAGGAGGAAAGAATGAAGCGAGAACCTTCACAGAGGTATGAGGGACTTCCATCTCCTTTGGCCCAGAACGTATGAATAAGATAAACATTTTCCATGGAGCAACGTTCTCCTCTCAGCACTAGGGATTCCCGGTTCGAATCCCCATCTGGGTGGAGTTTCCATGTTCTCCCCGTGTCTGCGTGGGTTTCCTCCAGGTTCTCCGGTTTCCTCCCACAGTCCAAAAACATGGATCAAGTCAATTGAGTTCTCCAAATTGCCCCATATAGAGTGTGTTTGTGTGAGTGAGTGTGTGTCCAGCGATAGATTGGCGTCCTGTCCTGGGTGTATCTGCCCAGCGCCCGAAACGTTCTCCCCTGGATGGGCATGGGGAACCCCACCGCGTCCCTACTAGAGGATAAAGCGGGAGAGAATGAATGAATGAAAGGGGGGTTCCCCATGCCCATCCAGGGGAGAACGTTTCGGGCGCTGGGTAGATACGCTACCCAGCGTAGGATACACACTCATGGATACACACTCATGTTACGCTGGATACACACTCATGTTTTTGGATACACACTCATCCATGTTTTTGGACTGTGGGAGGAAACCGGAGAACCCGGAGGAAACCCACGCCGACACGGGGAGAACATGGAAACTCCACCCAGATGGGGATTCGAACCGGGAATCCCTAGTGCTGAGAGGAGAACATGCTTACCACTAAGCCGCCATGCCGCCCGCTTGGTAAGTCATGTTCTCCTATTCATCAATCCATTATCTTCTGCTTTATCCTCTATTAGGGTCACAGGGCGGAGGGGGGGGTCATTTTATGTTGTGTGCTGGGCAGATATACCCAGGACAGGGCATCAATCTATCACTGGGCACACACTCACACAGACACACTCTATACAGGGGCAATTTAGAACAGTCCATTTACCTTGACTCAATGTATTTTGGATTGTGGAGGGAAACCGGAGAACCTGGTGAAAGTCCATGTGGACACGGGGAGAACATGGAAACTCCACCAGGATTGGGGCAGTGGTTATGTAACCTTTTAGCCTTGCGACCTAAAAGTCCCTGGTTCGATTCCCAGTCCCAGCAAATACTATGGCTGAAGTGGACCACCACCTCACCGCTGCACCCTCTAGCCACCGTCATGGTCTCCAAGCGTTAATCTAAATAGATCACCAGCACTTGGCCCAAGAAATGCGATCGTCACTGGCGCTCGGCTCTAGCACACTGGAGGTCCAGGCACCTGATGGCAAGGTCATGGACACATCAGCAGCTGGGAGTGTGTGTGGGTTCTGGCTGTAGATTGTAACCCAAGGTCAAACACCCAACTGTCATACTTCACTGTCAACACTGGTATTATACCCAGGGACTACCCCGAGAGAGGAAAAGAGGAAATAGAGATGTCTAATGGAAGAAGGTCAGAGCTGTCACTAAATGGAGGTTCTGCTGGCTGTCATGTAGACTTCCCTGCGTTTCCGCCATGAATAAAAATGACAGCGACAATCGCACAAGAACTTCTCCCTGTGGCCTGATTTTGTCTTTTATAAATAGGTTGGGTTGTGTATGAGCTGTGTGTGTGGGTGTGTGTGTGTGTGTGGTGTGTGTGTGTGTGTGTGTGTGTGTGTGTGTGGGTGTGTGTGTGTGTGTGTGTGCACTGAAGTCTGAAAGCCATTCTTGATCAATGTGCTGACTTTTAAAGGAAAATGTCACAATACATTTTGAACAGGGCATCTGTGCTGCTGATTCCTTCTCTCATTACACATGTTCCATGTTTTCCCCGTGTCGGCGTGGGTTTCCTCCGGGTTCTCCGGTTTCCTCCCACAGTCCAAAAACATGGATCAAGTCAGTTGAGTTCTCCAAATTGCCCCATGTAATCGCACAAGAACTTCTCCCTGTGGCCTGATTTTGTGTTTTATAAATAGGTTGGGTTGTGTATGAGCTGTGTGTGTGGGTGTGTGTGTGTGTGGGTGTGGGTGTGTGTGTGTGTGTGTGTGTGTGTGGGTGTGTGTGTGCACTGAAGTCTGAAAGCCATTCTTGATCAATGTGCTGACTTTTAAAGGAAAATGTCACAATACATTTTGAACAGGGCATCTGTGCTGCTGATTCCTTCTCTCATTACACAAACACTACAACCTCCTGCCACTGAAAAAAACATCTGCCCTGCTTTGTCCAGTCTGTCTATCAGGGTTACATTTACATTGGGTCATTTAGGGCGGCACGGGTGCTTAGTGGTTTAGCATGTTCTCCTCTCAGCGCTAGGGATTCCCGGGGGTATTTCCTCGGGAGGTCTGGGTGGAGTTGGCATGTTTACAGTCCAACCCGTTCTGGCAGGCGACCGCCACGTCAGTGTAGAATGCATTTCCTCCAGTTTGGGTTGCTCCCACAGTCCAAAACCATGGATTCAAGGTAATAAGGTCAATTGGCTGCTCTAAATTGCCCCTATATAGTGTATGTGGGGCGGCATGGTGGCATAGTGGTTTACCACGTTCGCCTCTCAGCGCTAGGGATTCCCGGTTCGAATCCCCATCTGGGTGGAGTTTCCATGTTCTCCCCGTGTCCGCGTGGGTTTCCTCCGGGTTCTCCGGTTTCCTCCCACAGTCCAAAAACATGGATCAAGTCAATTGAGTTCTCCAAATTGCCCCATATAGAGTGTCTGTGTGAGGGAGTGTGTGCCCAGCGATGGATTGGTGTCCTGTCCTGGGTGTGTCTGCCCAGCGCCCGAGACGTTCTCCCCTGGATGGGCATGAGGAACCCCACCGCGACCCTAATAGAGGATAAAGCGGGAGATAATGAATGAATGAATGAATGAATGGGTCATTTATTGGACGCTTTTATTCAAAGCGACTTACAAGGTGAGCACAGGGTTCATCACAACATCCCTGGAGCGATGAGGGTTAAGGGTCTTGCTCAAGAACCCACATTGGTAACTTCAGTGGACCTGGGATTTGAACCCCCAACCTTCTGATTGATTGCCCAATGCCCTGACCACTGAGCTACGGCTCCCTCATGCATTCATTTATTTATCCATCCATCCATTATCTTCTGCTTTATCCTCTATTAGGGTCGTGGGGGGGGTTCCCCATGCCCATCCACGGGAGAACGTTTCGGGCGCTGGGCAGATACACCCAGGACAGGACGCCAATCTATCACTGGGCTTCATTTATTTATTCATTCATTTTTTCATCCCTTCATTATCTTCCACTTTATCCTCTATTAGGGTCATGGGAGAGTTCCCCATGCCCATCCAGGGGAGAACGTTTTGGGCGCTGGGCAGACCGGACAGGGCACCAATCTATGGCTGGGCACACACACTCACATAGAGATACACACTAACACACACTATATGGGGCAATTTAATGCATTCAATTTACCTTGAATTACCTATGTGTGTGTATGTGTGGGGCGGCATGGTGGCTTAATGTTTAGCATGTTCTCCTAGGGATTCCCAATCAAAACCCAATCTGGGTGGAGTTTCTATGTTCTCCCCGTGTCTGCGTGGGTTTCCTCCGGGTTCTCCGGTTTCCTCCCACAGTCGAAAAACATGGACCAAGTCAATTGAGTTCTCCAAATTGCCCCATATAGAGTGTGTCTGTGTGAGTGTGTGTGTGTGTGTGTGTGTGCCCAGCGATGGATTGGCGGCCTGTCCTGCGTCCTACGTCCCACGTGTCACCCCCGTGACGTCAGAGACCCTCGACCAATCAGGAAGCGGTATTATGAAATAATCCCGGTAAAATATAAAGCCGGTTTGTTTTGCTGTGTTTGGTAATATATCTTCATTTAAAGACTCTTATTAAGTGTTTTTTTTAACTTTAACTGAATTGTTGGACTATTTTACCGCCGCGTAAATGGAACAGCATTAGAGAAGAACGGAGTTTATTTAAAGAACGTTCTGAGGTTCTACGCTCCATACAGAACAGGTGAGTTCAAAGGTTTCCATGAGACCGCCGCGTCTCTCCGACCAGCTCACACCTTCTTTACCTGCAGGTTATTAAAACAATTAATAAACGCACTAACTTCATTCCTGTGACTTATTCACAATAATATACAACCTCGAGTGACTTTATAAAACTGTTACAAACACTACATAATAAAAAATAAACATTAAAAAATACATAATCGTTGATAATGTGGTCCTCCGCGACGTAATATAGTACGGTTTTTAAAGCGAACACTGCCATTTAGTGGCCAAATTACAGAATGCAATTTATAAACAGACCAATCTGGAGTTTGCATGTTCTCCCCGTGTAAGTTCCCTCTGACTTCTCTGGTTTCCTCCCACAGTCCAATAACATGGATTCAAGGTAAATTGAATTCTTCAAATTGCCCCATATAGAGTGTGTCTGTGTGAGTGAGTGTGTGCCCAGCGATAGATTGGCGTCCTGTCCTGGGTGTATCTGCCCAGCGCCGAAATTGTTCTCCCCTGGATGGGCATGGAGAACCTCCCTGTGACCCTAATAGAGGATGAAGCAGAAGACAATGGATGAATGAATGAATTTACATTAATAATAGGCGGCACGGTGGCTTAGTGGTTGGCATGTTCTCCTCTCAGTGCTAGGGATTCCCGCTTTGAATAACCCATCTGGGTGGAGTTTCCATGTTCTCCCCGTGTCCGCGTGGGTTTCCTCCGGGTTCTCCGGTTTGCTCCCACAGTCCAAAAACATGGACCAAGGTCAATTGAATTCCCCAAATTGCCCCATATAGAGTGTGCCTGTGTGAGTGAGTGTGTGCCCAGCGATGGATTGGTGTCCTGTCCTAGGTGTATCTGCCCAGCTCCCGAAACGTTCTCCCCTGGATGGGCATGGGGAACCCCCCCCTCCCCCCCGCAACCCTAATAGAGGATAAAGAGGAAGATAATGGATGGATTTAAAATATTGTATTGTATATCCCACATTGATATGATGTCATATGTGCCCTTCATCTCCATCTCCCGCTTTATCCTCTATTAGGGTTGGGGAAGGGGGGGTTCTCCATGCAGGGGAGAACGTTTCGGGCGCTGGGCAGACACACCCAGGACAGGACGCCAATCCATCGCTTCATCTGTTCCCTATAATATAAAACAATTGTACTTTTACTGCCATGGAGTCTCTTCAGAAGTTCTTTAGGTTCTGTGCTGGGTCCGTTTCTTTTCATTTATTACACCCGATTTCTTCTAGAATTCATGTCCTCTCATGACTTGTTCTGTCGTTTCTTTGTAGATGAGATAACTCAACTTCCCTTGTAGCCCTTCAAACGCTTCACTTTCAACTGGCATCTCTGCATGTCTGGGCAATAGCTGAACATAGATGTCAGCTCATCACTTAAAGCTATACTTCAGTAGCTGCGTTTCGTTCGCAGTGACATGTCCCAGTGTCAAGATCCTGTCTTTTTTTTTTTTTTTTAAAAGGACTCCTGGATGAAGTCTGGAAGGTTCGGTTATTTCTCTGGAGTAAGGCCACTCAGGTGCTTGTCCAGCCTCTTGACATATGCAGACTGCGCTACTCTAACTCACCCTTGGCGAGCTTTAGTGCGAGTTCCATCAAACCCTTGCAATTGATTCGGGATTTCCAATTCAGCCAGGTTCTTTCATGTCACCTTCTCACTGTATTTACTTCTCGAGCTTCCTGCAGCTGTCCGCTTTCAATTTTAAACACTGAAGCTCCCAGAACTAGAACTGTTTCAGTTCCAAACGATTTAATCACGTCCCCGTTATCCATCAAGCTCTGCGTAATTAAACCTGGAACTTGGATCGTCTTCGTCTTCGGGTGTTTTGTAGTTCTGTTACACACAGATTCTCAAAACAATTTATTCATTCATTCATTATCTTCTGCTTTATCCTCTATTAGGGTCGTGGGGGTGGGGGGGTTCCCCATGCCCATCCAGGGGAGAACGTTTCGGGCGCTGGGCAGATACACCCAGGACAGTGCACCAACCTATCGCTGGGCACACACTCACTCACACACACACACTCTATATGGGGCAATTTGGAGAACTCAATTGACTTGATCCATGTTTTTGGATTGTGGGAGGAAACCGGAGAACCCGGGGGAAACCCACGCAGACACGGGGAGAACATGGAAACTACACCCAGATGGGGATTCGAACCGGGAATCCCTAGCGCTGAGAGGAGAACATACTAACCACTAAACCACCGTGCCGCCCTTCAAGACAATTTAATTTATGTGAATTATTGTGGATATAATATATTATCGGGATTAGTGGTTAGTGGTTAGCATGTTCTCCTCTCAGCGTTGGGGATTCCTGGTTCAAATCCCAATCCGGGTTGAGTTTCCATGTTCTCCCTGTGTCCGCGTGGGTTTCCTCCGGGCTCTCCAGTTTCCTCCCACAGTCCAAAAACATGGATCATGTCAATTGAGTTCTCCAAATTGCCCCATATAGAGTGTGTGTGTGAGTGAGTGTGTGCCCAGCGATAGATTGGCGCCCTGTCCTGGGTGTATCTGCCCAGCGCCCGAAACGTTCTCCCCTGGATGGGCATGGGGAACCCCCCCCCACGACCCTAATAGAGGATAAAACGGGAGATAATGGATGAATTAATGAATTATTGTGTATATATTATCGGGCGGCACGGTGGCTTAGTGGTTAGCATGTTCTCCTCTCAATGCTAGGGATTCCCGGTTCAAATACTGGGTGGAGTTTCCATGTTCTCCCCGTGTCCACGTGGGTTTCCTCCGGGTTCTCCAGTTTCCTCCCACAGTCCAAAAACATGGATCATGTCAATTGAGTTCTCCAAATTGCCCCATATAGAGTGTGTGTGTGAGTGAGTGTGTGCCCAGCGATAGATTGGCGCCCTGTCCTGGGTGTATCTGCCCAGCGCCCGAAACGTTCTCCCCTGGATGGGCATGGGGAACCCCACCGCGACCCTAATAGAGGATAAAGCAGAAGATAATGAATGGATGGATAATATATTATCTATCTGTACTAGCAAGAATAAAGCTTTGGTAATAGATAACACCGCCCTCCCCCAGTCCAAAACCATGGATTTAAGGGGAATTTGCAGCTCTAAATTGCCCCAATGTAGGCCGTATGTCTTAAAAAAGCTATTTTCTAAGAATCCCCAGTTCCATCAGTGTGATGGTTATGTTGTCCAACAGTTCGCAGAGCTATGAGTATTGTGTACCATTATTAATAGAACATAATGGAACGTGTTCTCATAACTATAATGCTTTTGTACCAACAAACGATTTATTGGGTAAAACAGATGTTCGCTGTTGAAGTTGTCCCATTAGGTTTGTGCTGTTCTTGTAGAAGGCCAGCTCAATAGTAAAGTGCATGTTAGCATGAAGTTATGTTTGGAGTAAACATATTTGTGCTTGGCGGTTCTATACCAGAGTCTCTATGGATCACAGCACATTGCCCCATTTGTCAAAGCTGTCATGACTGGTACACCTCAGCAAATAGGAAAAATGCACTCTCTACATTTTGCCATTTATCAGCCAAAGCAAGCACGCTTCAGAGGTGAGCGCAAGGTTAATGAACAAAAACCACTGTTTAGCGCCACCGCTAACACTTTAATTAGTTCTAGTGACATCATACTTGATGTACAATTAGCGATAATACCAAGCAGTGTCTCCGAGTCACCTTCAGCGGGTTTAAAACGTCTTATCGTCTTTCGTCTAGCGTTCTGCATATAGTATCTGAACCGATATGTTCTTGAAACAGCCCAAATCTCCATCATGTTTATGCTTTTGTGGAGTTTTTCTCCTTTATTTGTGAATCCCACAACAGTGGCAGAACTGTGAACGCTCTCTCCGGCTTAGTGTTCCGCCTTTGAAGCTTAAAAGATAAGAATCTCCATTCTTTTGCTTCTTCTAAGAGATGCAGAATTCGATTTGGAATGAGCGACTCGCTTCCTTTTTTTTCTTTTTACCTCCTAACTGAATTATTATTGTGCTTTCAATATTAACTCAAATAAAGTACGACTTCTAACACAGGGCGGCACGGTGGCTTAGTAGGGATTCCCGGTTCGAATCCCCATCTGGGTGGAGTTTCCATGTTCTCCCCGTGTCCGCGTGGGTTTCCTCCTGGTTCTCCGGGCTCTCCGGTTTCCTCCCACAGTCCAAAAACATGGATCAAATCAACTGAGTTCTCCAAATTGCTCCACATAGAGTGTGTCTGTGTGTGAGTGTGTGCCTAGCGATGGATTGGCGTCCTGTCCTGGGTGTATCTGCCCAGCACCCGAAACATTCTCCCCTGGATGGGCATGGGGAACCCCCCACCGCGACCCTGATATAATAAAGCAGAAGATAATGAATGAATGAAAGTCAATTGAGTTCTCCAAATTGCCCCATATAGAGTGTGTCTGTGTGAGTGAGTGTGTGTCCAGTGATAGATTGGCGTCCTGTCCTTGGTGTATCTGCCCAGCGCCCGAAACGTTCTCCCCTGGATGGGCATGGGGAACCCCCCATGACCCTAATATAGGATAAAGCAGAAGATAATGAATGGATGGATGTTTTAGAGCAACAAATCAAACAAAACTCTTATATAATACATCATTTTTTTGTCTTTTTAAAGCTCCATGGGTGGCTTAGTGTTTAGCATGTTCTCCTCTCAGCACTAGGGATTCCCGGTTCGAATCCCCATCTGGGTGGAGTTTCCATGTTCTCCCCGTATTTGCGTGGGTCTCCTCCGGGTTCTCCGGTTTCCTCCCACAGTCCAAAAACATGGATCAAGTCAACTGAGTTCTCCAAATTGCCCCATATAGAGTGTGTCTGTGTAAGTGAGTGTGTGCCCAGCGATAGATTGGCGTCCTGTCCTGGGTGTATCTGCCCCGAAACGTTCTCCCCTGGATGGGCATGGGGAACCCCCCCCACCCCACCCCGCGACTCTAATAGAGGATAAAGCGGAAGATAATGAATGAATGAATGTAGTTTTTACCGTCAATGAATCAGTCACATTCTTTGACTGTGTGAATGCCACTGACACGCTAAAAAAAACACAAGCATGCGAAATAAAACCGAGGCGAAACTGAATTATTATTTTGCTTTCAATATTAACTAAAATAAAGCTCTCGAAATTTCACTGAACTTTCATTGCAGAATGTCTGTTATTGCATCGCATTTAGCTGAATTTCAGGGAATTTACCTTTGAAAGCAGTTTTTACCCAGCGTTTCACACCTGTGAGGCAGAGGGGGTGGATGGGCTATGGTCGGTATGCATAAGAATAGCTGCCTGATGACCCCCTTAATGGTTCAAAAAAAGGGGGGGCTGTTGTCCTCAGAATTTCAAGTGTCCAGGAAGACCAGTGTTAATGGTATGTTGAATTTCACTGGTCTTCCTGGACTCTTGAAATTCTGAGGACAACAGAACCCCTTTTTTTGAACCATTAAGGGGTCATCAGGCAGCTATTCATATGCATAACGACCCAAAGCCCATCCACCCCTCTGCCTTACAGGTGAAACGCTGGGTAAAAACTGAATTCAAAGGTAAATTCCCTGAAATTCAGCCGAATGCAATGCAGTAACAGACATTCTGCACTTTCAGTGACTTTCAGTGACTACAAAGAAAATGAAACAGATATCTAGACATTCAGACAGAGTCCTCAAACTAATTTTAGTGTTTTTACTCCTAAATGTAGACATACAGACATACGGACGTACCTAAGTTTATTTTTAGAAGTCGTACTTTATTTTAGTTAATATTGAAAACACAATAATTCAGTTGCACCTTGTTTTATTTCGCATGCTTGTTTTTTAGCATGTATATACGTTTTTTGCGTGTACATACATTTTTTTTTAAATAAAACATTCTGATACATATGTATGCATCTCTTCCTTACCAAGGAAGGAAACTGTGGGGTGGTTAACGTGTAATCTTGTGAAACGGGGGCTGAAGCTGCATGTGACCGATCAGCCGGCCGAAAGTATATTGCTTATGTCAGAAGTAAGGAAGCTGCTCGTATGCCTGCGCTCTAAGGTCAGTGCGAGGATGCAGAAACATCTGGAATATCACCATTTGGCGTATCGTTTTTGCCCATGGGACGTAATAGAGGTTAATTCAAATAGATTTAATTGCAAAATGGTTGGTTACACTGGGGAACATTACACTGACGAGGGATATTAGAGGAGACGTTTTATCTTCATCAAAACGCCAGTATTCTGACCAAAAAGCTGACTTTCCTGACTTCTGTCTTCTAAATTAATCCATCCATCCATTACTTTCTGCGTTATCCTCTATTAGATTAGCGGGGAGGGGGGGGGGGTTTCTCATGCCCATCCAGGGGTGAACGTTTCGGACGCTGGGCAGATAGACCCAGGACAGGACGCCGATCTATCACTGGACACACACTCACTCACACACACAGACACACTCTATATGGGGCAATTTGGAGAATTCAGTTGACCTTAATCCATGTTTTGGAGGAAATGGAGGAATGAATGAATGAATGAATTTAGAAGAGGGCGGCACGGTGGCTTAGTGATTAGCATGTTCTCCTCAGCACTAGGTATTCCCGGTTCAAATCCCCATCTGGGTGGAGTTTCCATGTTCTCCCCGTGTCCGCGTGGGTTTCCTCCGGGTTCGCCGGTTTCCTCCCACAGTCCAAAAACAATGATCAAGTCAATTGAGTTCTCCAAATTGCCTCATATAGAGTGTGTCTATGTGAGAGAGTGTGTGCCCAGCGATGGATTGGTGTCCTGTCCTGGGTGTGTCTGTCCAGCGCCCGAAACGTTCTCCCCTGGATGGGCATGGGGAACCCCACCGTGACCCTAATAGAGGATAAAGCGGGAGATAATGAATGAATGAATGAATGAATGTTCTCCTCTCAGCACTAGGGATTCCCGGTTTGAATCCCCATCTGGGTGGAGTTTCCATGTTCTCCCCGTGTCCGCATGGGTTTCCTCCGGGTTCTCCGGTTTCCTCCCACAGTCCAAAAACATGGATCAAGGTCAATAGAGTTCTCCAAATTGCCCCATATAGAGTGTGTCTGTGTGAGTGAGTGTGTGCCCAGTGATGGATTGGCGCCCTGTCCTGGGTGTATCTGCCCAGCGTGCGAAACGTTCTCCTCTGGATGGGCATGGGGAACCCCCCCGCGACCCTAATATAGGATAAAGTGGAAGATAATAAATGAATGAATGAATAAATAAATACTGTCCATCTTTAGGAGGCTGTAACATTAATAAATGAGCTTTTGCAGAAGAAGCAACAACAACAAACAATGTAATAGTGTACACTAAGGCATATTGGGACGTCTGGGAGAGATTGTTTAAGCAGTGGATGCAGCTTGAGCTGTGTGTGTGTGTGTGTGTGTGTGTGTGTGTGTGTGTGTGTGTGTGTGTGTGTGTGTGTGTGTGTGTGTGTGTGTGTGTGTGTGTGTGTGTGTCCGTCCATATGCTGCCATAATGAAAAATATTTTTGGCAGACGGGTGCTTAACAATGGCCACCTACACTCGGAGCGCTGCAGGAACACCGATGCTGGATAGCTGTTTGGGATCTTGTGCGTTCTGAGATGCTTTTGTCCTCGCCACAATCACACTGAGTGCTTACTGAATTACTGAATTACTGAATTACTGGAGCTTCTCCGTCGGCTTGAAGCCTCTACGCAGTAGTGCTCGCATCAAAATGCTGTTTCTGTTGCTGGCTGGTGGGCTTTTCTCTTCACACTGTTCTGGGTTTGTGTGAAACTGGCCCACATGGTCCAAACAGTAACGAGCTATGTTACAATTCATTACCTCATCCCAGAAATATGTGTTTCAAATTCATCCATCCATCCATTATCTTCCGCTTTATCCTCTATTAGAGTCGCGGTAGGGTTCCCCATGCCCATCCAGGGGAGAACGTTTCGGGCGTTGGGCAGATACACCCAGGACAGGACGCCAATCTATCACTAGACACAATCACTCACTCACACACACTCTATATGGGGCAATTTGGAGAATTCAGTTGACCTTGATCCATGTTTTTGGACTGTGGGAGGAACCCGGAGCAAACCCACGCAGACACGGGGAGAACATGGAAACTCCATCCAGATGGGGATTCGAACTGGGAATCCCTAGCGCTGAGAGGCGAACATGCCAACCACTAAGCCACCGTGCCACCTCCCAGAAATTTGTGTTCCAAATTCCTCCATCCATTCATTATCCTCTGCTTTATCTTCTATTAGGGTCACTCTATATGGGGCAATTTGGAGCATTCAATTCACCTTGATCCATGTTTTTGGACTGTGGGAGCAAACCGGAGAACCCAAAAAAACCCCACACGGACACGGGGAGAACATGGAAACTCCACCCAGATGGTGATTCGAACCGGGAATCCCTAGTGCTGAGAGGCGAACATGCAAAACACTAATCCACCTAATAATCCGCCTGTATTTCAAATCCAAACTACTAAATGTTAATGATTCTCTCTTTAATTGTAATATTACTTATTCATTCATTCATTATCTTCTGCTTTATCCTCTATTAGGGTCGCGTGGGGGCCTTGTCCAGGGGGGGTAATTGGCTCCTCATGCCCATATGCAGGGGAGTTTATACGTTTAAGGGCACTCGGCAGATACATTCAGGACAGGGCGCCAATCTATCGCTGGATACACACTCACTCACACACACACAATCTATATGGGGCAATTTGGAGAACTTAATTGACTTGATGCACGTTTTTGGAGTGTGGGAGGAAACCGGAGAACCCGGAGGAAACCCATGCGGACACGGGGAGAACATGGAGACTCCACCCAGAATGGGATTCGAACCGGGAATCCCTAGCGCTGAGATGAGAACGTGTTAACCACTAAGCCACCGTGCTTTTCTTTGACATTTTCTTTGTTCTGGATAAATAAGTCGAGACGACCATTTTGCATCGTCTCGTTCTTTCTGCCTTTTCGAAAATCAAAAGATCCAACGGGGTGCAGCCACAAAACGACCCCAATGAGGGCATTAGCATGAGGGTAGAGGAGCATGATGCTCAGACTGGGAGCGCACTCTCATGCCTCATAGCGTCCAAACCTCATTCGCATTCAGCGCAGAATTCAATGCTAAACCTGCGAGCTGTGGCTGCTGTTCCAGGTCAGAAGAAGCGAGCCCTCGGTTTTCTGAAACAGACACAAATCTCTGAAGGGAGCCATGAGATGCTCTCTGTGTTGACAAGCTCTTTAATATTTGATGCTCTTGCTTGGCTAAGTGGCACGCCAGCTCCATATATTACACTCCATTTCCTTCTAAGTCCTGAAACGCAGATACAAACCTTATCATTATATAAACTCACCTCTGTATACAGCACTGAAGGAGCCAATTACACCAAGGCACAACATGGAAAAGGCCGGGGTCAGTGGAACCATGAGAACCCAGCAGGAGCAGGTCCAATTTACCCCACGAGAAGCTTTAGATATTCACAGGACGAAGGAAGACAACTCTAGGGTCATCCTAACAACCAAGTGTCTCTCCTTTAGATTTGAATTAAATAAGCACTTAAAGCACGGTGGCTTAGTGGTTGGCATGTTCTCCTCTCAGTGCTAGGGATTCCCGGTTCGAATCCCCATCTGGGTGCAGTTTCCATGTTCTCCCTGTGTCCGCGTGGGTTTCCTCCGGGTTCTCCAGTTTCCTCCCACAGTCCAAAAACGTGCATCAAGTCAATTGAGTTCTCCAAAATTGCCCCATATAGAGTGTGTGTGTGAGTGAGTGTGTGCCCAGCGATGGATTGGCGCCCTGTCCTGGGTGTATCTGCCCAGCGCCCGAAACGTTCTCCCCTGGATGGGCATGGGGAACCCCCCCCCCCGCCCCCCCGCGACCCTAATAGAGTATAAAGCGGGAGATAATGGAGGAATGAATTAATTGTGTAAGCAATTTCAAATTCTCGGCGGCACGGTGGCTTAGTGGTTTAGCATGTTCTCCTCTCAGCGCTAGGGATTCCCGGTTCGAATCCCCATCTGGTGGAGTTTCCATGTTCTCCCCGTGTCCGCGTGGGTTTCCTCCGGGTTCTCCAGTTTGCTCCCACAGTCCAAAAACATGGAGCAAGTCAATTGAGTTCTCCAAATTGCCCCATATAGAGTGCGTGTGTGCCCAGCGATGGATTGGCACCCTGTCCTGGCACCCTGTCCTGTATCTGCCCAGCGCCTGAGACGTTCTCCCCTGGATGGGCATGGGGAACCCCCCCGCGACCCTACTAGAGGATAAAGCGGAAGATAATGAATGAATTATGTGTAAGCAACCCCACACACACCGGCAACATAATAGTGTCCCACCGCAATGATGCTCGACGCCCGTCCTGCTGATTGGCATTTGTTTCTATCGTATAGAAGTCTACAAAAATAAAATCTCATTTCTCGGTGCACGTTTGTCAGCTATGATGCGCGCAGGAAATCTGATTAAAATATTCAAATGAATGCGTTTCTTTTGTCGGAGGTTAAAAGGGGCTAGATTGCAAACGTGAAGCGTCATTGTTCCCACATATGACATTCGTTCCTGCGATCAGGCATCACGGGCCGGCTCTCGTTTGCTTTGGAAAGCACCGAATATCTGCGCCATTTCAAATAAGAGCATCTGCGCTCGCCTCCAGTCATCGTTTCCCCAGTAATTACACCCATTTCCTCCAATTTCTTTTTTCCGTATTGATTTAGTCGGAGGGAAGCCCTCGGAACGTGTGAGGTAATTGACTCGCATCTTGGATTAAGATGGAAGCTAGCTCGTCACATTATCCGCATTGACTTTGCGAATGTTACGTTTCATAAAAAACGCTCCGAAGTCGGCGGTTTCGTTCCAAAAGTATTTAATGTGACTGAATAGACTGTAAAATCTCATTCATTCATTCATTCATTATCTTACACTTTATCCTCTATTAGGGTCGCGGGGGCGGGGTGGGGGGTTCCCCATGCCCATCCAGGGGAGAACGTTTCGGGCGCTGGGCAGATACACCCAGGACAGGACGCCAATCTATCACTGGACACACACTCATTCACACAGACACACTGTATATGGGGCAACTTGGAGAACTCAATTGACTTGATAGGGTGGTACGGTGGCTTAGTGGTTTAGCATGTTCTCCTCTCAGCACTAGGGATTCCCGGTTTGAATCCCCATCTGGGTGGAGTTTCTATGTCCTCCCCGTGTCCACGTGGGTTTCCTCCGGGTTCTCCGGTTTCCTCCCACAGTCCAAAAACATGGATCAAGTCAATTGAGTTCTCCAAATTGCCCTATATAGAGTGTGTGTGTGAGTGAGTGTGTGTCAAGTGATAGATTGGCGTCCTCTCCTGGGAGTATCTGCCCAGCGCCCAAGACGTTCTCCCCTTGATGGGCATGGGGAACCCCCCCCGCGACCCTAATAGAGGATAAGCGGGAGATAATGAATGACGGGTGGCACGGTGGCTTAGTGGTTAGCATGTTCTCCTCTCAGCTCTAGGGATTCCCGGTTTGAATCCCCATCTGGGTGGCGTTTCCATGTCCTCCCCATGTCCGCGTGGGTTTCCTCCGGGTTCTCCGGTTTCCTCCTACAGTCCAAAAACATGGATCAAGATCAATTGAGTTCTCAAATTGCCCCATATAGAGTGTGTCTGTGTGAGTGAGTGTGTGCCCAGCGATAGATTGGCGCCCTGTCCTGGGTGTATCTGCCCAGCGCCCGAAACGTTCTCCCCTGGATGGGCATGGGAAACCCTAATAGAGGATAAAGCGGAAGATAATGAATGAATTATAAAAACCTATCACGAACAAAATAGGAATCCGCCGGCGTTCCGTTGCGTCTGCTTTGCAGTCGAGCACTTTGATTGTCGACGTGCCTGAAATGAAACGCACGGGAGGCGTCGCTGCCATTTCCAGGCTGTTCGCGTGAATCCGTGAGCCGTATTGTTGTCGCTCCAAGTGAAATTTAGTGTAGGGGGACAGGGGAGCGGGCAAGTGATCCCATCTGTAAACATGCCAGCCCTCTCTGCCTCTGATCTGCGTTCAAACAGCCATCTGCTCGAATGGCCTCTGCTTAAAACATCTGAGCTCGCGCGCTCTCCCACAAATAATGCAGATTCGGATTTCTCCCGCAGCCCGTGTTGCACAGTTCCCATAAAATATTTGACGAAGCGTGCAGTGACGGTTCGAACAAAAAGAGCTTTCTAAATAGGACGATCCACACTGGTGTTGTGTGACAAATAAACCAAGCGTATAATTCAAGCAGTCTCCGCTTCTTAGGGAAATGAGTTGAGTTGGATTAGCGAGCAGCACTGAGTGAACACGGCTCGTTCGCTCTTGTGGGGGGCAGTGCACCCATTACCGCACCAGGACTTTTGCCAGCCCATCCCATCAAAGTCATTCCCACTAAATGACATATTAGAGGTGCAATTAGACAAAGCCCTCGCTATCAGTCATATTTGCTGAGCACGCCTTCCCAAATTACTCTCATTAGGAAAGAGGCGGCTGGGCACATTATTATCTGATGGGCCAAAGTCGGCTCGAGAGGCGGATTGCTGCAGGACTGGAGATAATGCCCTTATTTACCGAGTTTTATGATGCCGAATTCGGGCCGAAGGCAAAAACATGAAGTAGAGGTGCATCCTACAGTTAGGAAGTTAAGAGCTTTGTTTGATGGATTTCGGTAAATGAATGTGAACATCGCTGCCGTATAAAGAGATGAATCGCAGAACGATGGACTGTGGGAGAATTCAATTGACTTGATCCATGTTTTTGGACTGTGGGAGGAAACCAGAGAACCCGGAGGAAACCCACGCGGACACGGGGAGAACATGGAAACTCGGAGGCTTTGAGCCTGACCAGTGACGACCGAGCCTGACCAGTGCACCCCCCCCCATGACAGACTTGCACAGTGATTGGATAATTGTCCCGTTAAGAGGGCTGGCGTGGGAGTTTTGAGTCTGCACGTGCAGCAGCGGGGAAAGTCTTTCAGATTAGTCCACCACCAAGTGTGGAACAGTTTTGACATGTAATTTAGGAAGCGGTGTTGGGTTTGAGATGCAGCCTCGGGTTTGAGGAGGATTAAGCAGTCGGGAGGCTCTGCGCTGGCATTTCACTAAAGAGACTGGAACTGGCAGTGAAAGAGATTTAAGTCAAAACAAAAAGCTTAAATTAATGTTTCCAAAAAGACCAATCAAGATCTCAGCTCATTATCTTCTGCTTAATCCTATAGTACGATATAAGGGGGGGGGGTTCCCCATGCCCATCCAGGGGAGAACGTTTCGGGTGCTGGGCAGCTAGACCCAGGACAGGGCGCCGATCTATCACTGGACACACACTCACTCACACAGACACACTCTATATGGGGCAATTTGGAGAAATCAATTGACTTGATCCATGTTTTTGGACTGTGGGAGGAAACCGGAGAACCCGGAGGAAACCCACGCAGACACGGGGAGAACATGGAAACTCCACGCAGATGGGGATTCGAACCAGGAATCCCTAGTGCGGAGAGGCGAACATGCTAAACCACTAAGCCACTGTGCCACCCGACCTGTAAAATATCAAACAATGTAAAATATGGACGAGAGCAACCCGTTGCTATCCCCCGAGAGCTCTGACCGAAGTTCTCTCGTCCGTCCATTTAAGTCCTTCAGGAGGGCGTGACCTGCTTCTTCTGTGTGTGCGCCCCCTCCAGACAACAGTCTTTTTTCTCATGTGTACATTGACCAAAACATCTCTATCTTCTACCCCATCTGGTCACGGGGAGAACATGTATATATCCATCCATCCATTATCTTCCACTTTACCCTCTACTAGGGTAGTGGTGGGGTTCCCCATGCCCATCCAGGGGAGAACGTTTTGGGCGCTGGGCAGATACACCCAGGACAGATAGACCCAGCCAATCTATCACTGGGCACACACTCACACCCACTCACACACTCTATATGGGGCAATTTGGAGAACTCAATTGACTTGATCCATGTTTTTGGACTGTGGGAGGAAACCGGAGAACCTGGAGGAAACCCATGTGGACACGGGGAGAATATGGAAACTCCACCCAGATTGGGATTCGAACCGGGAATCCCTAGCGACAATTTTCCATCCATCCATTATCTTCCGCTTTATCCTCTACTAGGGTCGCGATGGGGGGGTGGGGGGGTTCCCCATGCCCATCCAGGGGAGAACGTCTCGGGCGCTGGGCAGATACACCCAGGACTGATACACCCAGCCAATCTATTGCTGGGCACACTCTCACCCACTCACACACTCACTCTATATGGGGCAATTTAGAGAATTCAATTGACTTGATCCATGTTTTTGGACTGTGGGAGGAAACTGGAGAACCCGGAGGAAACCCATGTGGTCACGGGGAGAACATGTATATATCCATCCATCCATTATCTTCCACTTTACCCTCTACTAGGGTAGTGGTGGGGTTCCCCATGCCCATCCAGGGGAGAACGTTTCGGGCGCTGGGCAGATAGACCCAGGACAGATAGAACCAGCCAATCTATCACTGGGCACACACTCACACACTCTATATGGGGCAATTTGGAGAACTCAATTGACTTGATCCATGTTTTTGGACTGTGGGAGGAAACCGGAGAACCTGGAGGAAACCCATGTGGACACGGGGAGAATATGGAAACCAATATCTCCACCCAGACTGGGATTCGAACCGGGAATCCCTAGCGCTGAGAGGAGAACATGCTAACCACTAATCCACCGTGCCGCCCCGCACTGTAATATAATATACGATTCAGCAGACGTTCAGTTTCAGGCTGAAAACAGTACTTTGAAATACTAAATAATATCTGTGGCTTATGAAGAAGCTCCTGCAAAATATATTCCATCTACAGAACAGCGAGTTAAAGGATGTTCTCTCGGCCGGGGTTGGAGATGGAACCTGCAGAGGATCTGAACATCAGACGTACAGCGCGAATACATTATTAAGCGTTCTGAAGCGAATACAGCGAAACGCAAGCGTGAGCTGAGGACGGTCTGTAAATAAAATATACAGTAAGCAGTTCTGCCACCTCTGAACTACACGCACATGAGCGAGGGCTGCAGTGCGATGGGTGGGGGGGGGGGGACTCTGCTTAATAAGCCCCGGCTCTAATTGCGGTGACACGTGAACGAAGTGATTGGCTTCTAAATCTGTCTGGCACATGCAGTAATGAATATGAGATGATGAGTTTAATCCCCACCCGGCGGGTCACAGTGCAGCTGGCGGGGGGGGGGGGGGGGGTTGTTGGGGAGGGGTGGAGGCAGGAAACGGGGGCGGGGTTATTTAGAGTATTTTAGGTATTAAACGATAATTAAAGTCTGGTTTGTGCTCCGTCACAAAGTGGTTCAAAGCTCATCTCGTCTTCTGCTTAATCCGCTACTAGAACAGCGGGGGGGGGGGGGGGCAGATATACCAATATCCTCACCCACAGTATAACTATATAGGGGCAATTTAATGCAGCCAATTTACCATGAGGCGGCACGGTGGCTTAGTGGTTTAGCACGTTCTCCTCTCAGCGCTAGGGATTCCCGAATGCCCATCTGGGTGGAGTTTCCATGTTCTCCCCGTATCCACATGGGTTACCTCCGGGTTCTCCGGTTTCCTCCCACAGTCCAAAAACATGGATCAAGTCAATTGAGTTCTCCAAATTGCCCCATATAGAGTATGTGAGTGAGTGAGTGTGTGCCCAGCAATAGATTAGTGTCCTGTCCTGGGTGTATCTGCCCAGCGCCCGAAACGTTCTCCCCTTGATGGGCATGGGGAACCCCCTGCTACCCTAATGGAGGATAAATCGGAAGATAATGAATGAAGGGTGGCACGGTGGCTTAGTGGTTTAGCACGTTCTCCTCTCAGCACTAGGGATTCCCGAATGCCCATCTGGGTGGAGTTTCCATGTTCTCCCCGTGTCCACATGGGTTTCCTCCGGGTTCTCCGGTTTCCTCCCACAGTCCAGAAACATGGATCAAGTCAATTGAGTTCTCCAAATTGCCCCATATAGAGTGTGTCTGTGTGAGTGAGTGAGTGCCCAGCGATGGATTGCCCCCCTGTCCTGGGTGTATCTGCCCCAGCGCCCAAACGTTTCTCCCCCTGGCATGGGCATGGGGGAACCCCCCCCCCCCCCCCCCCCCCCCCCCAAAAGACCCTAATATAGGATAAAGCGGAAGATAATGAATGAATGAATGTTAAGTATAAAAAAGCAGAAGCATATCGATCCCTGCTGATAGGCCGAGGACAGGGGTGATTGATGAGGTCATAGTGCAAAGTCAAGGTGGCGGCTTTGTTAATCAGGGGTGAGTAAACGAGGACGACAAACGCGCCGCCGACCCGCCGACCCCGCCGACCGCGGCGCTGCGATC
>JAFMOC010000688.1:0-22500 GCA_019802505.1 Corydoras sp. C115 | reverse complement strand
CTGGGCAGATACACCCAGGACAGAGCGCCAATCTATCACTGGACACACTCACTCACACAGACACACACTATATGGGGCAATTTGGAGAATTCAATTGACTTGATCCATGTTTTTGGACGCGGACACGGGGAGAACATGCAAATTCACCCAGATTCGGAAAACGTGATAACAACCAAGCCATCATGCCGCATATATTTATATATTCATACTTTTTTATTCATTATCTTCCGCTTTATCCTCTATTAGGGTCGTGGTGGGGTTCCCCATGCCCATCCAGGGGAGAACGTTTCGGGCGCTGGGCAGATAGACCCAGGACAGGACACCAATCTATCACTGGACATATATATATATATATAGGTTCTTCCTGTAAGAACATAAACAGACACGTTCTATTAAGGCGCTCTCACAAATAATATATCGTAATGTTTTTAATCATGATTAATTGCAAAAACAATAATTGTCTCATCCTTAGTTATAGCACATGTGGGTCATGTGACTTTTTTTCCATGTGGGCCACCTTCAGGTCATATGCAGTGCATCAGCATCTCCATACGTCGACCAGAAGTGTCTCACATCCATCTGCTGTCTGAGAACTGAACTGAGAATTCAATTTTATTTTTAATTTAATACAAATATGATAAATATCTGAAGAAATGACTGACTTCTGTTCTGACTCTCATTTGTTAGAAAATGTCTTGTCTAGAAATACATGTGTAGTGTTTCTGTGCATGAACTGCCTTATGTATGTTAAGAGATGTGTGTGTGTGTGTGTGTGTGTGTGAGTGTGTGTGTGGTAGAGAAATGTAGGGCACTGATGGATGGCACAGACGCGGCTGTCACTGTGATGTTTGCATTTAATTTCTCATTGTTGTCACTGCTCTGTTTTTTTCATGATGTTAAACTATTTCTAGCGCCACACGCTGGTGAGGGTCAGCAGGCCTGTGTAAAGGTTCTGGTTCTCTACCCCGTTGGTGTTTGTTTTTCTGTATCATGTCATTGTGGTGTTGGGTGTACGTATGTGGGTGGAGGAAGCGCTGGCTCGGCTTTGAACATGGAATCAAGGTGTGTTGGCTGATCTAATTTGGCCGATCAAAATTGCCCCTACGGCACGGTGGCTTAGTGGTTGGCATGTTCTCCTCTCAGCACTAGGGATTCCCGGTTCCAATCCCAATCTGGGTGGAGTTTCCATGTTCTCCCCGTGTCTGCGTGGGTTTCCTCCGGGTTCTCCGCTTTCCTCCCACAGTCCAAAAACATGGATCATGTCAATTGAGTTCTCCAAATTGCCCCATATAGAGTGTGTCCGCGACCCTAATAGAGGATAAAGCGGAAGATAATGAATGGATGGAAAATTGTCCCTACGGCACGATGGCTTAGTGGTTGGCAGGTTCTCCTCTCAGCACTAGGGATTACCGGTTCCAATCCCAATCTGGGTGGAGTTTCCATGTTCTCCCCTTGTCTGCGTGGGTTTCCTCCAGGTTCTCCGGTTTCCTCCCACAGTCCAAAAACATGGATCATGTCAATTGAGTTCTCCAAAATTGCCCCATATAGAGTGTGTGTGTGAGTGAGTGTGTGTCCAGCGATAATTTGGCACCCTGTCCTGGGTGTATCTGCCCCGTGCCCAAGACGTTCTCCCCTGGATGGCATGGGGAACCCCCCCATAGTCCAAAAACATGGATTCAAGGTGTGTTGGCTGATCTAATTTGGCAATTAAAAATTGCCCCTATGGCACGGTGGCTTAGTGGTTGGCATGTTCTCCTCTCAGCACTAGGGATTCCCGGTTCCAATCCCAATCTGGGTGGAGTTTCTATGTTCTCCCCGTGTCCACGTGGGTTTCCTCCGGGTTCTCCGGTTTCCTCCCACAGTCCAAAAACATGGATCAAGTCAATTGAGTTCTCCAAATTGCCCCATAAAGAGTGTGTGTGTAAGTGAGTGTGTGTCCAGCGATAATTTGGCACCCTGTCCTGGGTGTATCTGCCCAGCGCCCAAGACATTCTCCCCTGGATGGGCATGGGGAACCCCCCCCCCCCCCCCCCCCCCCACCCCCCCCCCCCCCCCCCCCCCCCGCGACCCTGATATAGGATAAAGCGGAACATGATGGATGGATGGAATAACAGCATGTATGCATTTAATTGTAAGCAGTTGAAAAAATAAAGATAGTCTCTGTGGAAGTCGTATGTCGTTGGGTGTACGTATGTGGGTGGAGGAAGCGCCGGCTCGGCTTTGTTTTGCCCACACATGCGTTTGGACAGACACGGCGGTGCAGCGATGCAGCGGGCTCTGACACAGTCAGAAATACGAGCTCCGGAGACGGAGGCAAAATTCAATTTCTTGTCTGAGCCGGAAACCTTCAAACCACCTCTCCCTGTCACCACGGAGAGAGAGAGAGAGGGACGAGAGAGGGACGAGAGAGAAAAGTGAGGATTATGAGATTCTCCCCTCCCACCTCCCTCCTCCTGTCACACACCGGGGTTTTTCCCAACATGAACTAACAGAAAGGTGGCAGACGTGTAATGCTGATGAGGGGCTACATCTTCACTCCAGCTGCATCCGCGTTCCGCTTCCGAGAGTTTCACTAAAAGTGACAAACAAAAATATAGAACATTTTTTTCTCAATCTTTTTCCCAGACGCCATAAAGTTTATTGACGTTGTAATAAGCTGGAACAGTAACATAGTGGTCATCACGTTTGGTTCAAATCCCCATCAGGGTGCAGATTCCATGCCCATCCAGGGGAGAACGTTTCGGGCGCGGGGCAGACACACCCAGGACAGGGTGCCAATCCATCGCTGGACACACACAAAAACATGGATCAAGTCAATTGAATTCTCCAAATTGCCCCATATAGAGTGTGTCTGTTTGAGTGAGTGTGTGCCCAGCCATAGATTGGGGTCCTGTCCTGGGTGGATCTGCCCAGCGCACGAAACGTTCTCCCCTGGATGAACATAAGGAACCCTTCCCCCTCATCCATCCATCCATTATCTTCCATTTTTTCCTCTATTAGGGTCATGGGCGGAGGGGGGGGGGTTCCCATGTCCATCCAGGGGAGAAAGTTTTGGGTGCTGGGCAGACACACCCAGGACAGGGTGCCAATCCATCGCTGGACACACACTCACTCACAAAGACACACTCTATATGGGTCAATTTGGAGAACTCAATTGACCTTGATCCATGTTTTTGGACTGTGGGAAGAAACCGGAGAACCCGGAGGAAACCCACGCGGACACGGGGAGAACATGGAAACTCCAAACTCATGGAAACCGCCGTCCTTCCCAACAAAACAAAATGCAGATTGGTGTCAGCAGGGTGGAGATGACTAAACCGAAACCAATGAAATAGGGGTGTCTTTAACTCAGGATTTTCATAGTCGAATCTGATTCGTCAGATTTTCCCTATAGTCGACTGATAGCTAGTCGAATCAGTTCAAATTTCACCACAAGATGGTGCTATAAGCGTGGTTTTTAAAAAAGATTTTTAAAAATATTTTACTTGTTTTTCTAGAGCACCGGAATGTGCAACTAACTGCAGGGGGAGCTTTATTAATGTGTAGCCTATTGTTAAAGCGCACACATCATTTAAAAAAAAATATTAACAGAAATTAGGATGCTTTTATTTGACAAAAGGCTATATATATATATAAACGAAAACAAAGACATTTCATGTAAAAACTAATGCTTAGCAGCAGCCATGGGCACCCCCATGTGGTCAAAATGGTACATTCGACTATGAGGTTCATAGTAGGGGTGAGCTGCAATATTCGCTGATTCGACAATTCGATTCGGAGAACCGTAGTCGACTATGAACCTCATAGTCGAATGTACCATTTTGACCACATGGGGGCGCCCATGGCTGCTGCTAAGCATTAGTTTTTACATGAAATGTCTTTGTTTTCGTTATATATATAGCCTTTTGTCAAATAAAAGCATCCTAATTTCTAGAAAAAAAAAAAAAAAAACAAAAACAAAAAAAAAGGTTTTCTTTTGTTAGAAAAACAAGTAAAATATAAAAAATATATATATTTTTTTAAAACTACGCCCTTAGCGCCATCTTGTGGTGAAATTTTAACTGATTCGACTATCAGTCGACTATAGGGAAACTATGAAAATCTTTAGATGAATACAGCCCTAGTTCATAGTCGACTACGGTTCTCCGAATCGAATCGTCGAATCAGCGAATATTGCAGCTCACCCCTACAATGAAATGTTTCGGAAATGCATTTCGCTTTTAGAAGCCCACGTCCACCGTAACGTCCTTATAGTGGGAATCGTCTGGCGCACTATGAAGACATCAGACCCAACTCCTTTTATTTACCGTCATTATAATGAAAATACATGCAAAGCGTTCAGATCAGCATCCAGATTACGATCTAAATGCATTAGCACCTGTGTTGCCAAACCGCTGCAACCCCCGGTATCCTGGACTACTGAAACGTGATACTGGCATGGCGCTGATCAGCACTTCATTATGCAAATACCCTGCCTCCAGCTTTTTATATCTAAAGTATTAGCTGCTTTAGATGAAATGAGGGTGAACGCTCAGACAGGACCCCATGAAAACCCTGATAAAGTGGCTTCAGACGTTCTCCACCCCTGAGGCACATCATTAAAGACCGATGTGGACGACTATGAGACTCTTACTTGGACCAAAAAATACATAAAAAAATAAAAATCACAAGGGGGCGCACGGTGGCTTAGTGGTAGGCACGTTCTCCTATCAGCGCTAGGGATTCCCGGTTTGACTCCCCATCTGGGTGGAGTTTCCATGTTCTCCCCGTGTCTGCATGGGTTTCCTCCGGGTTCTCCGGTTTCCTCCCACAGTCCAAAAACATGGACCAAGTCAATTGAGTTCTCTAAATTGCCCCATATAGAGTGTGTGTGAGTGAGTGAGTGTGTGCCCAGCGATTGGTAGACGGTGGTTTAGTGGTTGGCATGTTCTCCTCTCAGCGCTAGGGATTCCTGGTTCGACTCCCCATCTGGGTGGAGTTTCCATGTTCTCCCCGTGTCTGCATGGGTTTCCTCCGGGTTCTCCGGTTTCCTCCCACAGTCCAAAAACATGGATCAAGTCAAATGAGTTCTCCAAATTGCCCCATATAGAGTGTGTGTGAGTGAGTGAGTGTGTGCCCAGCGATTGGTGCACGGTGGTTTAGTGGTTAGCATGTTCTCCTCTCAGCGCTAGGGATTCCCGGTTCGAATCCCAATCTGGGTGGAGTTTCCATGTTCTCCCCATGTCCACGTGGGTTTCCTCCGGGTTCTCCGGTTTCCTCCCACAGTCCAAAAACATGGATCAAGGTCAATTGAAATCTCCAAATTGCCCCATATAGAGTGTGTGTCTCTGTGTGAGTGAGTGTGTGCCTGTCCTGGGTGTATCTGCCCAGCGCCCGAAACGTTCTCCCCTGGATTTACATGGGGAACCCCCCCCCCCTCCCCCCATCGCGACCGTAGTAGAGGATAAAAGCAGAAGATAATGGATGGATGAAAATCACAAGGGACTTCAGTGGAAACCTGGCCTTTCATTTTTTAAATATAGTGCCTGGAGGGCTGCGTGATGTTGAGGTTCTGCGCTGCAGATGCTGCAGTGGGTGGAGTGGGGTTTTATGATGGCACCGTGGTACTATTACATCATTGTGCTGTCACAGGACAGGTGAATGGCCCAGAGCAGGAGGCAACGCTATCTGCCTCATGACACAATGGAGGCTGACTCTGTGATCATGTGACGCATGTCTGTAACTCTAGAGCACTTCTTACACGGTGTGGCTGGAGCGCCGCCCGTTATTGTGGTAGAACAACAGGATTATGTAACTGCAATATGAAAAACCTTCAACTGATCTATTGTGTCCGGTGGCGGTAGGAAAAACCACCTTTTGTCTTTGAGCTTGGTGGAAAGTGAAAGAACGTAAACGAGCCGTGAGCTTTACCCCCCTGCATGACCTCGCATACGGACAACAGATGCGACTTCAGCAGAGACTATCTTTAATTTTTCAACTGCTTACAATTAAATGCATACATGCTGTTATTCCATCCATCCATCATCTTCCGCTTCATCAGGGTCGCGGGGAGGGGGGGGGTTCCCCATGCCCATCCAGGGGAGAACGTTTCGGGCGCGGGGCAGACAGACCCAGGACAAAGTGCCAATCCATCCAATCCTGGACACACACTCACTCACAAAGACACACTCTATATGGGGCAATTTGGAGAACTCAATTGACCTTGATCCATGTTTTTGGACTGTGGGAGGAAACCGGAGAACCCAAACAGATGACCAGTTTATTAGTAATTGAGCTAAACAGGCTTTTATATATATATATATATATTCATTCATTCATTCATTCATTCATTCATTCATCCATTATCTTCTGCTTTATCCTCTATTAGGGTCGCGGTGGGGTTCCCCATGCCCATCCAGGGGAGAACGTTTCGGGCGCTGGGCAGATACACCCAGGACAGGGCGCCAATCTATCACTGGGAACATACTCACTCACACAGACACACTCTATATGGGGCAATTTGGAGAACACAATTGACTTGATTCTTGTTTTTGGACTGTGGGAGGAAACCGGAGAACCCGGAGGAAACCTACGCAGACATGGAGAGAACATGGAAACTCCACCCAGATGGGGATTTGAACCGGGAATCCCTAGCGCTGAGAGGAGAACATGCTAACCACTAAGCCACGGTGCCGCCCTATATATATATATATATGGGGAACTTTATTTATATATATATATATGTGTGTGTGTGTGTGTGTTAGTGGTTATCTCCATCTGGGTGGAGTTTCCATGTTCTCCCCGTGTCTGCGTGGTTTTCCTCCGGGTTCTCCGGTTTCCTCCCACAGTCCAAAAACATGGATCAAGTCAATTGAGTTCTCCAAATTGCCCCATATAGAGTGTGTTTGTGTGAGTGAGTGTGTGACCAGTGATAGATTGGCGCCCTGTCCTGGGTGTATCTGCCCAGCGCCCGAAACGTTCTCCCCTGGATGGGCATCCAAAACCCCCCCCCCTGTGACCCTAATATAGGATAAAGCAGAAGATAATGGATGGATGGACGGCGTTTATACTGCGACGTGTTCTCAGTGGTCCTCATTGGAACACCAGAGCTACCGACACTCGAGCAGAAGCATTTGGTAATTCGTCCGCGGTAATTGGCGAGGTTAAAAGTGAGGGAGACACTTCACATCTTCATCACGTTATCTTTTCTTCGGGCGCCATGGGAACGCCGGGCCGTGTGATCTGACAACGCCAGGTGACATGGGAGCTGCTTTGATTTCCCATGAAGTGCTTCCACTGCTCTTATGCAACCAGTTAGCTTTTAGTACGGAACCCAAAGTGTTCTTTATTGTAAGAATAAGGAACAGAAATGCTAACTAGGTCTCGAAATCACATCAGGACCCAACGACAGTTAATTAAACTCAAGGAGCTTAGTGTTTTGTTTCACTTGTGACTGAACTTAAGTCTTAATCTAATGCAGGATTAAAGGGATTCTCATTAATTCATTCATTTCTAAAGCCACTTATCCCAATTAGGGTTGCAGGGGTGTTGATGCTCATCCCTGGACAGAGTCCTCCACACTCACCGGCCACTTCATTAGGCATGCTATCATGGTTCTGAAGTGATGCAGGTCATATAGTGATACTGACATAGTGGTGGTGGGTTGGCTCCCCCCACCACCAGTACAAGTCACTGACTCTGGCCTACAGAACCATTTCTGGATCTGCCCCCCCTACCTTCACTCTATCTTTTTAAAATACACTCCGACTCGTTCACTTCGCTCCAGTGGTGATCGCCCCCTGGTGGTTCCACCTCACAGAGGAGCTCGTTCTCACTCCGTGGCGTTCACCACTGCAAAATGGTGGAACCATCTTCCCAACTAAGGCAGAATCACTAAACGGTTTTAAGAAACTACTGAAGACGCATCTCTTTAACAAATACCTGTTGTAATAAAAATAAAATAAAATAAAAAAGGGGGGGGGGGCATCAATTAACATTCAGGTTGGATGAATTTACACTGTAGTTGGTTTTCTGTATAACTTCTGACTTGTGATGTTCTCATTTGTAAGTCGCTTTGGATAAAAGCGTCTGCTAAATGATTAAATGGAATGTAAATGGGGGTGGCTTAGTGGTTGGCATGTTCTCCTCTCAGCACTAGGGATTCCCAGTTCGAATCCCAATCTGGGTGGAGTTTCCATGTTCTCCCCGTGTCCACGTGGGTTTCCTCCGGGTTCTCCGGTTTCCTCCCACAGTCCAAAAACATGGATCAAGTCAATTGAGTTCTCCAAATTGCCCCATATAGAGTGTGTCTGTGTGTATGTGAGTGTGTGCCCAGAGATGGATTGGCGCCCTGTCCTGGGTGTATCTGCCCATAGCCCGAAACGTTCTCACCTATATGGGTATGGGGAACCCCACCGCGACCCTAATAGAGGATAAATGTGGAAGATAATGAATGAATGAAGGAAGGAATAAAATCACAAGGGGGTGGCACGGTGGCTTAGTGGTTTAGCATGTTCTCCTCTCAGCACTGGGGATTCCCAGTTCGAATCCCAATCTGGGTGGAGTTTCCATGTTCTCCCCGTGTCTGCGTGGGTTCCCTTCAGGTTCTTCGGTTTCCTCCCACAGTCCAAAAATATGGATCAAGTCAATTGAGTTCTCCAAATTGCCCCATATAGAGTGTGTCTGTGTGTGTGTGTTGTGTGCCCAGCAATGGATTGGCGTCCAGTCCTAGGTGTATCTGCCCAGCGCCCGAAACGTTCTCCCCTGGATGGGCATGAGGAACCCCCCCCCCCCCACGACCCTAATAGAGGATAAAGCGGAAGATAATGAATGAATGAACAGAACCCTGTCTGCCATTAAACTTCACGTCATGTTGCTGCTGTGTATCAGAGGCTGATATGTATTCTGACGCAGGAGAACGGGATTCTTTAGACTCCCGAGTCGGTGGAACCTTTCTACTGTTTACTAACAAGCTTCAGTATTTGTTCCTGGAACTTAATCAGTTCGGTACGTCCGGCTCACGGGGCATTTCCCAATGTTTCACCCCGATTGGAATATTGAGTACATTAAGTAATAGCCCTAATCCATGCATAATATATGTATCCAAATATTGGTCTGCGCAGACTGTGAGAACGAGTCCGTCCAAGCGTTCCAGATCCTGTTCTGCATGTTAATAAAAACGAGCTCCGCTTTGATTAAAGTTCTGCAGCTAATCGGACAAATCCCATAATCAGTGGCCCATTTCGGAGCTCGCTCTGCATCCTCACAGGTCCGTACTGTTGTTTGTGTACCACGTTTTCACATGGCTTCTCTTTGTTCTGTTTTCGGTCCCTCGCTCCTTCTTTGTCAGTGTTTCATGTTCTTTTGTCATTTTTTGCTTTGAAATGTTTTTCCCAAACGCAATATCTTAGCTATTCCCTTTGAATCAAGGCACATTGTGTATGTATATACCTTTATGCTTGGTTTCAGGCTCTGTGTGTGTGTGTGTGTGTGTGTGTGTGTGTGTGTGTGTGTACCCACCTAAGGGATTATTTGTTACCCCAGTGTCATACAGGGTGGAATAGATGGCTTTGTTATTGTATGATTCAGCCAAGCGATGACATCATCTGCCCCCTTGCAATTATTTCCATAGTCAATCACCAGAACAGCAGAGTGGGTTTGGGAGTGTGTATAGACTGAAGCACAGAAATGGAACGGTGTAATGACCGAATTCACCGTATAGTTGGGTCACTTATTATCGTCATATCTGAGACGGCATTATTCATTGCTTTTAACCTCTGATTTCGTTTAATTGATATTTTATTTCAGTTTCTGCTGTTTAATTTTGCTTTTCTTATTGTGCACCTGCGCTAATGTTTCATATGTCTTGTGTGTTTTAATGATTTTCTGCTCTATTCGTTTTGTAAAGCGTCTTTGAGGCCCCTAAAAGCACTATATAAATTAAATTTATTATTATTATTATTATTATTATTATTATTATTATTATTATTATTATTATTATTATTATTATTCTACTTTCATCTGATTCCTCAAGCCAACAGTTTATTACTGACTCACTGTGTCTCCTTGGCCCTCCATGTCTGAGGTGCTTTTATAATAATAATATAATATTATATATATATATATATATGGCTTGTTTACAGCAAAAATGTCTATAAGGCTGCACCAGCTTATCTTTAGTCCCCACACATGGTAAACACACCTCAGTCCCAGCTTTTTTTAAAGACTTTTGCAGACATCATTTTCTACATGGGTGTGTTTAAGCTTTAAATTACCTTTTTAAAAAGTCTATCATACCCAATATTTTATATATATATATATGGCAGCACAGTGGCTTAGTGTTTAGCATGTTCTCCTCTCAGTGCTAGGGATTCCCAGTTCGAATCCCAATCTGGGTGGAGTTTCCGTGTCCTCCCCGTGTCAGCGTGGGCTTCCTCCGGGTTCTCCGGTTTCCTCCCACAGTCCAAAAACATGGAGCAAGTCAATTGAGTTCTCCAAAATTGCCCCATATAGAGTATGTTTGTGTGAGTGAGTGAGTGTCCAGTGATGGATTGGCACCCTGTTCTGGGTGTATCTGCCCAGCGCCCGAAACGTTCTCCCCTGGATGGGCATGGGGAACCCCCCCCACAATCCTAATATAGAATAAAGATAATGGATGTATGTATGTGTATATATATATACATACATATCTGTTAGAACTGCACAGCTGCTGTGTTCTCTCTATAGCTCTCTCTTAGCCGCTTGCTTGCCCTCCATGTGCAAATTTTGCACCTATCAGCTGCGCAGCCGATCAGCTGAAATCCAAAGAAATGCAGAAAGCAACTAGATGAGAAATCAAGAGGTCACAGTGTGAAGTTGTAAATTCCAGGAGCAATAAAGCATACAGTGGGTTTGCAGACTGCTGTGCTGTGGGTCTCCTGTGGGCTTAGCTGATTGGCTTGTTGCTGAGTTGAGTGCTGCTGTCGATGCAGTGGTCCAGTGGAACTATTACATGGCAAGGAATGGAAAGACTCAATCAAATATAATTAGTAGGTGTTAATCAGGAACCCATCGTGAGATTGCCCTTTGTTCCCTTTTTCTGGACACAATGTCTCCACTGTTAGAACCGACTGTTCTGTTCAAGCCGAGTCGCTAAATCAGGTGTTTCTCTTTATATTTATATTTAACCGAGGCTGAATAAAAGCCATTACTGGTTTGGTGGCAGTGTGTCAGCGTTAGAGGTTCTGTGATGAGGACGTAAACCCGCGTTCATCAGCCAGTGTTCTGCAAACCTCTGCTGCTGTGTTAAAGGATGTTAACTCTGTGTTAATGTTTATCAGAATATATAAAGGGACTTGTTCTCTAAGAAACAAGCAATTTAGGTGACTGTTCCGATCGCAGAGGAATAACAATAAAGAAGGAAAAACAGGTCAGTGAACAATGAAGCCTACAACCCAGAGGAATAATATGTGGAAGTGAAGAAAAGCTTTCATATTCTACAAAGCTCCATTGTAAAGTAGGAATAGGAAAAGTTCGGATGTGGGGGAAGGTCGGCGGGAAATGGGTCGGTGTGTTCCAAAATTCATTCAGATACGTAAAAAGCATAGATGATGTCAAACATACACATTATATATATATATATATATATATATAGAGAGAGAGAGAGAGAGAGAGAGGCGGCACGGTGGCTTAGTGTTTAGCATGTTCTCCTCTCAGCTCTAGGGATTCCCCCCCATCTGGGTGGAGTTTTCATGTTCTCCCATTGTCTGCGTGGGTTTCCTCCGGGTTCTCCGGTTTCCTCCCACAGTCCAAAAACATGGATCAAGTCAATTGAATTCTCCAAATTGCCCCATATAGAGTGTGTCTGTGTGAGTGAGTGTGTGTCCAGGGATGGATTGGCGCCCTGTCCTGGGTCTATCTGCCCAGCGCTCGAGACGTTCTCCCCTGGATGGGTATGGAGAACCCCCCAGCGACCCTAATAGAGGATAAAGCGGGAGATGATGAATTAATGAATGAATAGATAGATAGATAGATAGATAGATAGATAGGGCTTAGTGGTTTAGCATGTTCTCCTCTCAGTGCTAGGGATTCCCGGTTCGAATCCCTATCTGGGTGGAGTTTCCATGTTCTCCCATTGTCTGCGTGGGTTTCCTCCCGGTTCTCCGGTTTCCTCCCACAGTCCAAAAACATGGATTGCTCCAAATTGCCCCATATAGAGTGTGTCTGTGTGAGTGAGTGTGTGCCCAGAGATGGATTGGCGCCCTGTCCTGGGTCTATCTGCCCACCGCCCGAGTTGTTCTCCCCTGGATGGGCATGGAGAACCCCCCCGCGACCCTAATAGAGGATAAAGCGGAAGATAATGAATGAATGAATGAATAGATAGATAGACAGACAGGGCTTAGTGGTTAGCATGTTCTCCTCTCTGCGCTAGGGATTCCCGGTTCGAATTGCAATCTTGGGAAATTTTCTCCCCGTGTCCGCGTGGGTTTCCTCCGGGTTCTCCGGTTTCCTCCCACAGTCCAAAAACATGGATCAAGGTCAAATTGCCCCATATAGAACTCTCCCCAGAAATTGCCCCTGCCCACCGCCCGAGTTGTTCTCCCCTGGATGGGCATGGAGAACCCCCCCGCGACCCTAATAGAGGATAAAGCGGAAGATAATGAATGAATGAATGAATAGATAGATAGACAGACAGGGCTTAGTGGTTAGCATGTTCTCCTCTCTGCGCTAGGGATTCCCGGTTCGAATTGCAATCTTGGGAAATTTTCTCCCCGTGTCCGCGTGGGTTTCCTCCGGGTTCTCCGGTTTCCTCCCACAGTCCAAAAACATGGATCAAGGTCAACCGAACTCTCCAAATTGCCCCATATAGATAGAGTGTGTTTGGGTGTGTGTGTCTGTGTGAATGAATGAGTGAGTGTGTGCCCAGCAATAGCTGTATGAATGCTGCATCATTAACTTCTAAACAATGTCTCGTTCACGATGATCGCAGCTAATAAGAATATAAAATAACCATTTAACACACAAACACATTTCCAAAATCACAGCGCTCCAGACGTCACGCTTCAGCACGGAGCTTTACAAAGACAAAAAAATGGATGGTATAAGAGTTTTGTTTGATTTGTTGCTCTAAAACAGTCCTGATTTTTGTAATCACACTGCGGTATTACCATCGAGTCGCTCGCAGTCCAGCAGCAAACCTGACATTAGTCAACATTAAAGATTCATGCTTCATTCCTCTATTTTTGGCTCATGGCAGTGAAGTCTTGGCACTTCGAGCTCCACTTGAGCAGCATTTCCTGGCATTTGCAAACAACGGGCCTATCGAGTGTCCCCTAAACCTGCAGTGAGACGTTCTCGAGAGTTCCCACTGTGATAAATCACCTCTGCGTTGTGGGCGTGTCCACAAGCTGTTCCAACACTAACCTATGACAATGCCTCCGGACCGCCCTTTAAATCTCAGTGACGGCGGACATTGTGGGGGAAAAGTGGACGATTCGAACCGGGAATCCCTGGATTAGACCTTTTTATATATTAATATGTAAATATCCATCCATCCATTATCTTCCGCTTTATCCTATGTTAGGGTCATGGGGGGGGGGTTCTCCATGCCCATCCAGGGGAGAACGTTTCGGGCGCTGGGCAGATACACCCAGGACAGGACGCCAGTCTATCACTGGGCACACACTCACTCACACAGACACACTCTATATGGGGCAATTTGGTTATGTTGGATATGATCAATTGACTTGCTCCATGTTTTTGGTCTGTGGGAGGAAACCGGAGAACCCGGAGGAAACCCACGCGGACACGGGGAGAACATGGAAACTCCACCCATATGGTGATTGGAACCGGGAATACCTAGTGCTGAGAGGAGAACATGCTAAACCACTAAGCCACCGTGCCGCCCATTATATAAATATTCATTCATTATCTTCCGCTTTATCCTCTATTAGGGTCGCGGGGGGTTCCCCATGCCCATTCAGGAGAGAACGTTTCGGGCGCTGGGCACATACACCCAGGACAGGACGCCAATCCATCTCTGGGCACACACTCACTCACACACACACACTCTATATGGGGCAATTTGGAGAACTCAATTGACTTGATCCATGTTTTTGGACTGTGGGAGGAAACCGGAGAACCCGGAGGAAACCCACGCGGACACGGGGAGAACATGGAAACTCCACCCAGATGGGGATTCAAACCGGGAATCCCTTGTGCTGAGAGGAGAACATGCTAATCACTAAGCCACCGTGCCGCTCACCATATATTATTATATATTTATACTTAGGTTTTCGTGGTCTCACAGTGGCGTAGTGGTTAGCAAATTAGACTTAGTGCTGGGGTTTGGATCTCAATCTGAGGGAAGATTTCATGTTCTCCTTGTGTTCATATGGGTTTCCTCTGGGTTCTCCATGTCCAAAAACATGGATTCAAGGTGAATAGGCTGCTCTAAAGTTCCTATATATAGTTGTGTGTGTGTGTGTGGCACCCGGTCCTGAATTGGATCTGATCTACCGACATATTAAAAATCTGATGGTGGTTTTTGGTTCAAACTTACGACGGAAATTCCAAAAGCTTGACAAACCATCAAACAGCAGGGTGTTGTTTTTTACACACCACATTCCCAGATGAACAAAACCCTGAACGGCTGCAGACGTACATTTAGCAGTGTGTCTGTGTGTATAGATGTGCAGACTGATTCTTTATTCATAAAGTGGATATAGCAAACCTGTGAGGATGGGGACTTGGAAGCCCCGGGGTCTTTCATAATGTAATTCTGCTCAGCGTTTTCAATCTCTGGCAGCTCGAGGTGAAGAGGGAGAGGAATATGGTGAGGGCTATGAAATGATTTGGTCATTTTCCAGACACCCGACATTCATGCTGACATCAGAATTCCGAAGCCGTTCAGTGCATTCGGATTAAAAAACAGGGCTGTTTGTTTTTTTTTTATTTCTTTTCATTTTTTGTTTATTATTTTATATTATTGGTTATTATAAGCTTGTGTGTTGTCTTTATTTTTTTATGTAATTACTACAGTACCTCTAATCATTATTTGTTTATATATATATATATATATATATGTCTTTTGTGTGGCGGCACGGTGGCTTAGTGGTTGGCATGTTCGCCTCTCAGCACTAGGGATTCCCGGTTCCAAATCCCCATCCAGGGGAGAACGTCTCTGGCGCTGGGCAGATACACCCAGGAAAGGGTGCCAATCCATCGCTGGGCACACACTCACTCACACAGACACACTCTATATGGGGCAATTTTGAGAATTCAATTGACTTGATCCATGTTTTTGACTGTGGGAGGAAACCAGAGAACCCGGAGGAAACCCACGCAGACATGGGGAGAACATGGAAACTCCATCCAGATGGGGATTCGAACCGGGAATCCCTAGTGCTGAGAGGAGAACATGCTAACCACTAAACAACCGTGCCGCCTGTGTATTATTATTATTATTATTATTCATTCATTATCTTCCGCTTCATCCTCTATTACGGTCGTGGTGGGGTTCCCCATGCCCCATCCAGGGGAGAACGTTTCGGGCACTTGGCAGATACACCCAGGACAGGGCGCCAATCCATCACTGGACACACACTTACTCACACACACACTCTATATGGGGCAATTGGGAGAATTCAATCGACTCGATCCATGTTTTCGGACTGTGGGAGGAAACCGGCGAACCCGGTGGAAACCCACGCAGACACGGGGAGAACATGGAAACTCCACCCAGATGGGGATTCGAACCGGGAATCCCTAGCGCTGAGAGGAGAACGTGCTAACCACTAAGCCACGGTGCCGCCGCTATTTATACATTCATTAATTTTATTTTTTTCCGAGAGGCAGTGCGTTTTGAGCTTCTTCCTCTCTTTGCAGGTAGGCACGCCGTTAAATAATACATCCACCCGCTATTATTATACCTGACTGGCGATGTGAGGTGAGCTTTTCCTAATCAGACGGTCTCTTTTCCCAGCGAGGGGTATTTAGACAACTGTTCTCATACTGACACTTCACATTAGCATCATTTAGGCTACATTTGAATAACGACTCTATCCACCGCAGCATCTCGCCCACTGCTTTCAGGACAAGGCCAACAACCTTCCGACTCCCGTTAGTGCAGATAATTCGTCCTTATCGCCGGAGCTTCCCACCGGAGACGGAGTGGATTAGCGCGCTGACTCTCAGCCTGAATACTCAATGAAGAGTTCTCCGCCACAGAGCAGGCATTGTTCCGGCTTGGCTCCGACTGCCGGAACTTTCAATGCATTAAAATACCTTTTTGCTTTCCTTTCTGCTATGAATAATCTCCGACATCTGCCGTTTGCAAAAGCCCCATCACTTACCCCATGAATTCAAACAGTTAGACGTGTCATTTATTATTAGTGATGGGTATTTTGGATCCCCCAGCTGTTCTTTTTGTGATACTGTAATTATACTATTATGAAGCTCCTGGTACTCAGCAGATTCAAGGTTCTTAATTGGAACTATAACACGGTTTTAATGAAAGGCACCCGGTTTGGAGTAACTAAATGTTACTAGGTGGCATGGTGGTTTAGTGGTTAGCACGTTCTCCTCTCAGCACTAGGGATTCCCGGTTCGAATCCCCATCTGGGTGGAGTTTCCATGTTCTCCCTGTATCCACGTGGGTTTCCTCCGGGTTCTCCGGTTTCCTCCCACAGTCCAAAAACATGGATCAAGTTAATTGAGTTCTCTAAATTGCCCCATATAGAGTGTGTTTGAGTGTGTGAGTGTGTGCCCAGCGATGGATTGGCACCCTGTCCTGGGTGTATCTGCCCTGCCATGTTCTCCCCGTGTCTGCGTGGGTTTCCTCCGGGTTCTCCGTTTTCCTCCCACAGTCCAAAAACATGGATCAAGTCAATTGAATTTTCCAAATTGCCCCATATAGAGTGTGTGTGTGAGTGAGTGTGTGCCCAGTGATGGATCGGCGTCCTGTCCTGGGTCTAGCTGCCCAGCGCCCGAAACGTTCTCCCCTGGATGGGCATGGGGAACCCACCGCGACCCTAATAGAGGATAAAGCGGGAGATAATGAATGAATGAATGAATGAATATTTATATAATGGGCAGCCCGGTGGCTTAGTGGTTTAGCACGTTCTCCTCTCGGCGCTAGGGATTCCCGGTTCGAATCCCCATCTGGGTGGAGTTTCCATGTTCTCCCTGTATCCACGTGGGTTTCCTCCGGGTTCTCCGGTTTCCTCCCACAGTCCAAAAACATGGATCAAGTTAATTGAGTTCTCTAAATTGCCCCATATAGAGTGTGTTTGAGTGTGTGAGTGTGTGCCCAGCGATGGATTGGCACCCTGTCCTGGGTGTATCTGCCCTGCCATGTTCTCCCCGTGTCTGCGTGGGTTTCCTCCGGGTTCTCCGTTTTCCTCCCACAGTCCAAAAACATGGATCAAGTCAATTGAATTTTCCAAATTGCCCCATATAGAGTGTGTGTGTGAGTGAGTGTGTGCCCAGTGATGGATCGGCGTCCTGTCCTGGGTCTAGCTGCCCAGCGCCCGAAACGTTCTCCCCTGGATGGGCATGGGGAACCCACCGCGACCCTAATAGAGGATAAAGCGGGAGATAATGAATGAATGAATGAATGAATATTTATATAATGGGCAGCCCGGTGGCTTAGTGGTTTAGCACGTTCTCCTCTCGGCGCTAGGGATTCCCGGTTCGAATCCCCATCTGGGTGGAGTTTCCATGTTCTCCCTGTATTTACGTGGGTTTCCTCCGGGTTCTCCGTTTTCCTCCCACAGTCCAAAAACATGGGGGTTCCCCATGCCCATCCAGGGGAGAAGGTCTCGAGCGCTGGGCAGGGCGCCAATCCATTGCTGGGCACACACTCACACACCCACAAACACACTCTATATGGGGCAATTTGGAGAACTCAATTGACTTGATCCATGTTTTTAGACTGTGGGAGGAAACCGGAGAACCCGGAGGAAACCCACGTGGACACGGGGAGAACATGGAAACTCCACCCAGATGGGGATTTGAACCGGGAATCCCTAGTGCTGAGTGGGGAACATGCTAACCACTAAGCCACCATGCCGCCTCAAGGTCTATTGAGTTCTCCAAATTGCCCCATATAGAGTGTGTTTGAGCAAATGAGTGGGTGACCAGGGATAGATTGGCGCCCTGTCCTGGGTGTATCTGCCCAGCGCCCGAAACGTTCTCCCCTGGATGGGCATGGAGAACCCCCCCGTGAACCTAATGGAGGATAAAGCTGATAAAGAAGATAATGGATGGATAATATATATAGATATATATATTTTTATATAATATATTTCAATATTCTGAAAGAATCCCGTACATGTGCTCACTTGTAAAGATCTATGAGCAGGAACCCAGGCCTGTGAGGCTCACATGTTGAAGGGAATCCCCATTCAGACGAAAGCCCTCAAACACTTTAAAACAGGGTGAGTCTGGAGTATTTGAAGTGGTTAGTCAGGCCTCTGCCATCAGTCTGTTCAAAGTGGGGTCTGTTTACGGCTCCTGACGCTGAAGCCCTGAGCTCTGTTCCACCCACAGAGCGTTTAGAACTCAGCGCAAGTCTGAAAGAACACGTTCGCTGGTCAAGATCACAGAGAAGATGGTTGTACTTTCAGAATCAGCAAGTGTAAACAGATTTGCCGAAATCGAGTTAAAGGTTGATTAAGCTGTACTGGGCCAAATTAAAAACTCGTTTGATCTATTTAGAACATTTGCGCAATTTGCTACGGCAATCATAAGAACGAAGAAGTCCAAAGACTTCAGGCAAGGGTTGACGCCAATCTATCACTGGTCACCCACTCACTCACTCAAACACACTCTATATGGGGCAATTTGGAGAACTCAACAGACCTTGAGGCGGCACAGTGGCTTAGTGGTTAGCATGTTCTCCACTCAGCGCTAGGGATTCCCGGTTCAAATCTCCATCTGGTTGGAGTTTCCATGTTCTCCCCGTGTCCGCGTGGGTTTCCTCCGGGTTCTCCGGTTTCCTCCCACAGTCCAAAAACATGGTTCAAGTCAAGTGAGTTAATAATAATAATAATAATACATTTTATTTCATAGGCGCCTTTCTGACACTCAAGGACACCTTACAGTTTACAATTGGATATAAAAAAAATAATGTTAATAATAATAATAAATAAAATAATAAATTATGACAACATTAAAACAATTTAACAAAGTTCTTCAAATTGCCCCATAAAGAATGTGTGTGTGTGCTCAGCGATAGGTTGGCGCCCTGTCCTGGGTCTATCTGCCCAGCGCCCGAGACGTTCTCCCGTGGATGGGCATGGGGAACCCCCCACCGCGACCCTAATAGAGGATAAAGCGGAAGATATGTTGGACTGTGGGAGGAAACCGGAGAACCCGGAGGAAACCCATGTGGACACGGGGAGAACGTGGTAACTCCACCATGATTGGGATTTGAACCGGCAATGACACCGTCGTTCTGTGAATGCCCTGTTCTCTGAATCCAATCAATCAGGGCAGTTTTTGGATGTTTTTGAATAAGAGCATGGATTTCATGATCCGATCCGTTTGTCGTGTAATAATTGCTCAATAGGAAACCCCATAAATTAATTAAAATAATAAAACCAATAAAGCAGAGAGGATTGCTGGGCTCGATCAAAGCTCAGGAAAAAAAAAAGGGAAACATCAGACAGGCTTACTGCACTCATCCTAACTTTAAAGGGAACTTTGGTGTAGTTTGAACTTGTCTTATTTAGATTAAATGTGAGGACTGTTCTGAGGTCCTGCTACAAATAAATCAAAAGCCGGGATAAGCGCAGGCACACCTGCGAGATTTCCTTTCTTTGATTATCTTTAAAGTGTTTTTTATTAATTCATTTAAATCCTGCTTGGGACGAATTTAAAGACTTTTAATCCAACGACTCAATATATAATCATTTGTTTGAACAAATGACACCATAATAATTCATTCATCCATTATCTCCCGCTTTGTCCTCTATTAGGGTCGCGGTGGGGTTCCCCATGCCCATCCAGGGGAGAATGTTTCGGGCGCTGGGTAGATACACCCAGGACAGGGCGCCAATTCATCGCTGGGCACACGCTCACTCACACAGACACACTCTATATGGGGCAATTTGGAGAATTCAATTGACTTGATCCATGTTTTTGGACTGTGGGAGCAAACTGGAGAACCCGGAGGAAACCCACGCAGACACGGGGAGAACATGGAAACTCCACCCAGATGGGGATTCGAACCCGGGAATCCCTAGTGCTGAGAGGAGAACATGCTAACCACTAAGCCACCGTGCCGCCCCCACCATAATAATAATAATGATATTAATATTAATAGGGGTGGCACAGTGGCTTGGTGGTCAAGCACGTTCACTGCTAGGTGGAGTCTCCATGTTCTTCTCCCCATTTTGTGTGGGTTTCCTCCGGGTTCTCTGGTTTCCTCCCACAGTCCAAAAACATGGATCAAGGTCAATTGAGTTCTCCAAATTGCCCAATATGGAGTGTGCCTGTGTGTGAGACTGTGTGCCCAGCGATGGATTGGCGTCCTGTCCTGGGTCTATCTGCCCAGTGCCCGAAACGTTCTCCCCTGGATGGGCATGGGGAACCCCCCCCAACCCCCGCGACCCTAATAGAGGATAAAGTGGAAGATAATGGATGGATGTACATTTGTAGAACTATGTAATTATTCTTATTAATTCAACTCTATAGCGTTATACTAAAAGATCACATTAATATGGTTTTATTTACTATTTCTTCTTAACTTGTGCATAAAACTCCAGTAACTAAATTATTGTAATAGTTTTAGATGTCCTGAGTTTACTAATGGCTCACTATTTCAGTGTAACCATCAAACCAGGACCGTCGCTATGAAATGACGCTGGCAAATAAAAAAAAATGAAATATAGATTACTTCTTCTTATATTCATTCATTCATTCATTATCTCCTGCTTTAGGGTCACGGTGGGGTTCCCCATGCCCATCCAGGGGAGAACATCTCGGGCGCTGGGCAGATAGACCCAGGACAGGGCGCCAATCTATCGCTGGACACACACTCACTCACACAGACACACTCTATATGGGGCAATTTTGAGAATTCAATTGACTTGATCCATGTTTTTGGACTGTGGGAGGAAACCGGAGAACCCGGAGGAAACCCACGCAGACACGGGGAGAACATGGAAACTCCACCCAGATGGGGATTCGAACCGGGAATCCCTAGTGCTGAGAGGAGAACATGCTAAACCACTAAACCACCTTCTTCTTATCTATTTTTTTAATTGTAAGCAGGGTATTACATTTAGTGCATTAGTGCTTTCATCTCTGCTGCTGTCAGCACAGAGCGCAGACTCATTAGCTCTTGCAGTAATTGGGGGGAAACACCTAAACACATGCAGAGTCTTGTTTAATTAATACATATAAAAATTCTCCTTTTTAGTTCTTTGGAATTTATTAAACTAGTACCACTTTAGATTTTGACACTTCTTACAAATGGGTTCTCATTTGTTTGGACTGCAGTTTTAATATCTGCTCTTCGTGGCTATTTTTAATGTTTATTAAGAAGAAATAGAAAATAAAACCTTTTAATGTGATCTTTTGTATAAGCATAGAGTTGAATTAATAAGAATAATTACAATTTTTAAAAATGTACACCACCCATTATTTCCCTTTATCCTCATTAGGGTCGCGGGGGGTTGGGGGGGGTTCCCCCGCCCTCCGGGGGAAAAAGTTTTGGGGAGGGCAGATGACCCAGGACAGGGGGCCAAACCATCCTGGGGGCACAGTCTCACACACGGCACACCCTATTGGGCAATTTGGAGAACTCATTGACCTTGACCAGTTTTTTGGGCTGTGGGAGGAAACCCAAAAACCCGGGGGAAACCCACACAAAATGGGGAGAAGAACATGGAGACTCCACCCGCAGTGAAAGTGCTTGACCACCCAACCCTGTGCCCCCCCTATTAAAATTAATATCTTTTTTATTATTATGGGGGGGCGGCCGGTGGGTTAGTGGTTTGCATGTTCTCCTCTCACACTAGGGATTCCCCGGGTTTGAATCCCCATCTGGGTGGAGTTTCCCATGTTCTCCCCGTGTCGCGGGGTTTCCCCGGGTTTCCGTTTGCTCCCAAGTCCAAAAAAATGGATCAAGTCAAATTTAAATTTTCCCAAAATTTCCCCTATAGAGTGTGGGGGTGTGAGTGAGCGTTTTTGGGCCCCGCGAGAATTGGCGCCCTGTCCCCGGGGTATCTACCCAGCGCCCGAAAATTTTTCCCCCCGGTGGGCAGGGGGAACCCCCCCGACCTAATAGAGAAAACGGGAGATAAGAAAAGAGAAATTTTTTATGGTGTCTTTTTTCAAACAAAAGATTATTATTGAGTCGTTGTTTTAAAAATCTTTTTAAATTTGTCCCAAACGGTTTAAATGAAATTAAAAAAAAAACCTTAAAAGATAATCAAAGAAAGGAAAACTGAGGTGTGCCGCGCTTTCCCCCGGGTTTTGATTTATTTTTAGCAGGACCTCAGAACAGTCCTCACTTTAATCTAAATAAACAAGTTT